>JALPBZ010000011.1:0-185540 GCA_026538355.1 Cryptococcus sp. GC_Crypt_5
ATACCAATTTCCAGCAAAGCCCGCATGCTAGCAATGCTGCCCGGCCCGACCCGCAACCGAGTCCTCGGTCTACCACTGCGAACTTTTCTGCAATGCAGGGTCAAGGCGGACCTCAACACTCCATGGCTTCGCCTCATACGTCGTCATCAGGCTCGATGCCGACTTCAGCTATTCTGCCCCACGCCCCGACATTCCAGTCTGAGTATCAACAACCCATAAACTACTCCAGTGTCCCGTCAATGTCGGCACCGACCGGCAACCTGTCTGCAAGCACCATCAACATCGCATCCTCCTCCTCTGCTCCATATGCGCCCCCATCTAACACTCACGCCTTACTGTCCGGACCTATGCCTCCATCATTGGCAGATGGTCCGGGTTTGTACTCCACGACGGGTTTCGACATGGTTGGGGTATTGGCCAGAGTTGCTGCACGGAAAGACCCAAGCACGGTGCTTGGCCCCGTTGACCTCAGCTGTAGCTTCCTCGTTGTAGTGAGTAGCGCAGCTGATAATTCCTGTTCTTTGTGCTGACATTGGTTTAGGACGTTCGTCGATATGATTCACCAATCGTATACGCCAGCCCAACATTCACTGCGTTGACTGGGTACGAGTTACCTCAGATCCTTGGACGCAATTGCCGTTTCCTCCAAAGTGAGCTAGAGTTCGTAAATGGTGTGCCTTCTCGCTAACGATCCATCGTCAGGTCCGGAAGGCGAGGTCGTCAAGGGTTCAAAGCGCAAGTACACAGACAACACTGCTGTTGCCCATCTCAAGCGTATGCTTAACGCTGGCAAGGAGTGCCAGGCTTCTTTGATCAACTATCGCCGAGGCGGCGTACCGTTCATCAACCTCGTCACAGTCGTGCCCATTCCATGGGAGGGTACCGACATCGTTTATCATGTTGGTTTCCAAGTCGACCTAGTCGAACAGCCCAATGCGATATTACGCAACATGCGCGACGGTACATATCAAGTCAACTATACTGTGTCGAACCCGCCAGAAAAGCCACTGCGGGTCACAGGCAAAGAGATCGCAGTTACCGGACTGAGTAACGAGATCATGGAAATCATGGGGCCTCGCATCAATTCGATCACCGGCGGCCAAGGTGAAGACGCTGGGAAGATGGAGTGGCTCAAGATGGTATTGGAAAACACCGATGGTGAGTCTGCGGCTATCTGTTGGATCCTGTTCTCGCTAACGGTACGTCATCAGACTTTGTACATGCGCTCTCCCTCAAGGGATTCTTCCAATACGTGTCGCCATCTGTGCGACGGGTGCTCGAATACGAGCCTGAGGAGCTGCTCAACAAGAACATTTCCGAGTTCGCCCATCCTTCCGACATCGTACCTCTCATGCGCGAGCTGAAGGATTCGACCCACGCGCCCAGCGACGGGCAAACTGCGCGTCACGTCAACCTGGTCTTCCGCATCCGACGAAAGAACTCTGGTTACATTTGGATCGAATCGGTTGGACGACTTGTCGTTGAAGCTGGCAAAGGCAGAAAGGCTGTCATCCTTAGCGGCCGCGCACGAAGTGTGCCCGCTCTGCCATGGGACTCAGTCGCTCGATATGGCGGTTTGGCCGAGACCGAGTTCTGGGCCAAATTGTCATACCAAGGATTGGTACTGCATACTACCACCGGTGTCAACGATGTCCTTGGTCAACCCAGCGACGACGTGGTCGGACAAAGCTTCTTCTCGCTGTTGCCTGGCGGTGACAATGGACCACCTTCAACAGCGGTCTTGCAAGCCGACAGTACTGCTCCCGTCACGACGGTCTCGAACGCGATCAGATCCGTGCTCAGTGGCGAGACCCGTCACGGCGCCGTTTCAGTCCAGCACAAGATGGTCCAGAAATCAGGTGTGCAGGTCAATGTGGTTTCGGTGTTCTACCTGCCACAGAGGCACATGTCATCTGGGCTCGAGCCCGCAAGGATGCAACGGTCCAACAGCGGCGATTCGAGTGGACGAGACAGCGATGCGTCTGATCCATCCACATCAGCTTCGACTGCGATGACTTCTGGTATCCGCCCGAACTCGTTGGTCGTTCAAGTCAAATTGCTCTTGGCGCCTTCGCAGACACCGCCTCAACCCCAGACAGCCGCGCAAGCGTCTAACACCATCGCGACACTGACGAACGCTCGTCCGATCGTACACGATCACTCTGCCAACGTCTTTGAAGAGCTCGAAACAACGCGCGGCACTTCATGGCAGTACGAGCTGCATCAACTGCGTCTGCTGAACAGGCGGTTGAAGGAAGATATCAATGCTGCCAAAGGACGCGGTGCGGGCAAGAACAAGGGCAAAAAGCGCAAGGCCACCGACGGTACTTCGGACGGCTCGATGGGTCCTCCACCACTCCCTGGTACGGGTAGCGGTAGTGCTACTGGCCATTCGGAACAGTATCACCCTGCGCCCAAACACCAATTAGCACCGGGCTTCGGACTCCTGACTCCTGGTCGGGCAGGGTCCTACTATTGATCTTCTATCAGGTCTAGATTGTCCTTCTGTCATCTTTGTTTTCTTGTCTTTCAACACGTTCAAAACGAATCCTAAACCCAAAATTCATTCTTCGTTTTTCTCACAAACAACATTTATCGGTCTTGAGAACTAGTCGTATCACCAAATTGCATCAATCCATAACATCATCAGTGTGTATGATTAGCCATATGTATCATATCAAATCTTGTGACACAGCATAGCGTGCATCAGTCTGCCATCTGATAAAGAGACCCAAGTACACTTTGCGGCTTTATGTGACACTGCGTGAGAAGCCCTGACGGGCAGGCCATCATGACCGTCATACATCCTCGCCATCCCGTCCCAGTATCGATCGACGTCCCATGAATCTTTCCTTCTCCTTCTCTCTCACACTGGGACTCTCAGAGGCCCGCCGCATGAATTGCAGCGCTACGAGCGGACTACCACCGCCGCCGGTTGCGCCAGGTGAGATAGGGCTCGCAGTGTGCCCATCGTGGCCATTCGCGGCTGATTTCGGCGTGAGAGGGAACAGAGCCAGACTTGCTCTGGCGCGATTGGGAGTAAGGGATTTCTCGGGAGAGTAGTCTGCTGCTGGTTTGAGGGGTGACGTGTGGCTAGGCAGAGGTATCGCCGTCCTGACGGGTGTTTTCTCGGGTGATGCAGCGGGTGCAGCAGCAGCAGCCAATGAAGAGAGGGCAGACGAGATCGAGCGATTGGAATTGGAGGACGGAAGGCTTGTGTATCGAGGTCGCGGGATAGACGCTGGGATTGTTGTTGACGTGCTGGTGCTGGTGCTGGAGCTTGCAAGGGATGTTGATGGCGAATACTTAGGTACGGTATCGGGCTGTGTTACCGGTCGTAAGGAGTAGGCATCCACATCGGGGGGACCATGCCACGCGTTGATATCGTCGGCAAAGTGATCCAGCAGGAACCTGGGGAATGCTATTAGCGTTCTTCCGAGTAGGCGAACGACGAGGGAGGACTCACTGAGACAGCTCCACCCATCCGCCGCCGACTCTGATCATCACCGTCTTGGATCGCAGGATCCGGCAGAAACACAGTCGGGCTCTACCTTCTGATCCGATCCAGTACTGTCCCGACTGATCGTTCCATGCCTCCGTCGAATTCAGACCCACAGGCACGATCGGCACGTTGACCTGCAATTGCAAGAATACGGGATCAGTCTCGCTAATCAGGTTCACGGTGGTAGACTCACGTTCAATTTGTTCACGATCCGGCCTACGGCAACGTCGAGTATGCTTTTGGGATCAGACACGTACTCCTCCTTGTTTCTAAGGTTCAAGTTGGACAAGCGACTTTGTCGCTTCGGCCTCGGAGTGAAGCCGCCGTTCGCATTTGCGGCTTCAACAGATGATGTGGAGTGGGAGAGCCGTGAAGATGTCCCACTCCGTGCGATGCGAGGCGTGGAGGAATTTCGCGAAGTCCCAGCTGGTTTCACCTTGTATGATTTCAGCATCTTAAGATCAGACGTCGTAGTCGGGATTGAAGGAACCTCTCTGTCAGATTGAACGGGATCGCGCAGGCCGCTGTTGAGGAGGAGTTTGGTCGGGGTCTCTGAGACGGTCCTTTGACGTGGTATTCGACTAGGGGAGAACAGGACATTTGTAGGCGAGTCGGCAGAATTGCGCAGCGTATGCGGATTCGACGCAGAGCGGTTGGTTGAGCGCATTAACGATCCGCTCAGTCGAGGGAGTCGCGAGACGGTCGGTGATGCTACACTTGATGCCCGACTAGTACTGGTCGAGGAAACGCTTGCAGGTCTCGATGCAGTGGCAGGATGATCACCGTTTGCGACGGTGACGGTTTCGGATCTGTTCGTTTCTTCGATGGGCTGCAGGCGATCAATCACGAGCGTTTGGAGTTCGTCCAATGTTTGGGCCAATCGTTTCTTTTCAACCATGGCCCTCGTGTCTGATTGATTGCGCGATGCCAGCGTCGAGAACATCTCGAAATCGGCCTTTGCTTGATCTTGCGCTGAATGTACAGCTTCTGGATAGGTGGGGTTGTACTGGTCTACAGCTTCTAGCAGATTGCTGAATGAAGTGTCGCATGCTTGCACGGCGTCGCCCAGCCGTGCCAATTCAACAAGCTTGGGCAGCAGTGATCGCTGCAGCTTCAAGGATTCTTTCAGCTCTGATGCCTGTGGTGTTTCCAGCGGGGAAGGAGCGAGCGCTTGGAAGTCCACGTCGATTTGGTCCAAGCGCTCTCGCAAGCGACTTGCATGAGCTGGACTGGGCAAGCGGCGCAATGCGGGGGTATCAAGTATATCTTCCGGTGTGGGCGCGACAACACGCTGGATCTTCAGATCTTCGAGCTCCTTCATCAGTTGCTGTATGCGTGCAAGCGCCCCTTGAACGGCAGTCGTGGACGATGGCTGGTCTGGTGGCTGCGGCGTGGCGTCACCAAAGACATCGTCAGAAAGAGCTGGAAGGGGCGACGAAGGAGCGGTCGAGCTGGCCATCTTGTCTTCCAGCCTGTTCTTCGCTGCTGTCAAGAGTGCCTCGGCGTCTTCTGCAGCTTTTTCCAACTGATTTGACGCCTCACACACTGCTTCCTCGGCGGCAACGAGTGCAGCAGTCCACTTGTGCACTTCGGCAGACTCGTTGTCTATTCGGCTAGGTCGCTTCGCGATCGCTGCAGAAAAGGTGTCGAGCGATCGTGTGAGGTCCGCTTGTCGAATGGCCGATTTCGATGTCATCGTATATTGCAATGCTTCGACAGCCTGCACGGTGGCTTTGGCAGCATTGATAGAGGTAGGTGCGGTGCCAACCTTCGCATGGAGTGCGGAGACTTGTGACCGGAATGTATCTTGAGTTGTTTGCGCTTCTCGCAACACGGCATCGATATCGTCCGATGCCACATGACATTCTTGTTCCCACGTTTTGCAAATGGTATCAATGAGCGATGATTTAGCATGCGATACCGCGGATGCCACTCGTACAGCACTGGCGTTAACTGCATCGCGAACCGTTCGGTCAAGGCTGGCAAGATCGATCGATTCAGCGGCATCGTCGAGACCTGCCTGCCCCTTAAGCGAGGCTGTCGTGGTATCAAATTGAGCTGGCTTGGTGTTAGGAAGGCCGGCCGAGTTTGTCGACGAGAGCAGTTTATCGTCGGCTTCGACAGTCCAATCATTGTGCCGGCTCACGAACGGCACACGATGCGCCAGGGACGCTTCCCAGCCGGTACACTCGATTGACAGGACCTCGATGCGGTCGAACAAGGGATCCAGAATGCTATCGTTGACCGGACCCTGACCGTCGTGAGTATTGCGGATTCTGTCTACTTCCTCCTGAACGACGGATATCTTGCGAACCAATTTATCTGCCTCGTCGTTGATGGTCCCCACGATTTCAGTCTGGCGAGTGACGTTCTTGAAGGTATCGTTGGATTGGTGTAGGCTATCATGCTGTTTGGTGAGTTCAGAAGCGATGGTATCCAGTCGCTGCCCCAAGACAGGGTGTTCACGGCCATAGTTCTGGAGGAGAGCGGTGAGAGACGCTAGCGGCTTCACGACTTGCTCTCCGATCCGCTGATCGAGACGGTGGATCTGCGAACCGGTACTATTCGACGATGCTGACAAGTCGGGATCCCTCGCTGGCCAAGCCGCGGACCGAGTACCATCGATGAGTCTCGCTTGCAATTGTGTCATTTCTGCTTGGATAGCACCGGCGGCCGAGTGTATACTCTGCGAGATGGGTAATATCTCGGCGTCTTGCCGACATTCGTTGACCATGGCCGAGGCTCGTGCGAGTAGACTCGAAAGGTTGTCGTTCTCCTGCTCTCCTGACGCCAGATCTTCATCCAGGTCAAGGTCATCGTCAAGATCCCAAACGAGGTCTCGGGGTGGGTTCTGTCGAGCATTGCGATATTGTTGACTCGCCAGTAGCAGACCTTGAGAAGCTTTTTGACTGGAAATGATGTGCGGTTCGACTTCGGATATCCGGTCGGCGATAGTGGAAAGCCAAGCACCATGATCTGATCCAGGGAGCAATGCGTCCTCCACTAAGGGTCGCTGTTGGTCCCCGTCTCCGCTCTCGAGCGATATCACCGCCTTTTCCAAGGATGAACAGCATTCTGACACTGCGTTTCTCCTGATTACCATCTTTTCCCGACCTGATGCTAGCCTCTCGTACCAAGCTGTTCCTTTCTGTGCGATCGATAAGGCCTGCTCCGCATTGTCCCGAGCAGCGTTCAACGCTTCGATCACTCGCGTGTTGTGCTCGTCGTTCTCGGGGTAAGCTGCGTGAGAAGGGCGAGGGAAAGCGGTGTCGAGGGTCTCCGGCATACTTGCCTGTGCCGACTGTAATTGATTCGATAGTCGATGGTGTTGCTCACTGGTCGCTGGTCGTCCTAAAGCGTGTCGCAATTCCGCCAGAACTTCTTGGGCCATCTGAGTCGTATGTAGAGACGCGGTGTAGTGCTCTTCGGACCTGCCACGCCGTCAGATCGTGATCTCCATCACACTGATTCGACTCACATTTTCCACTGTCTTTCCAGTTCACCGCACCACTGCAACCTTGAGCTCACATCGGCCTCCTCGGCCTCGAGGTCGTCCTGCAAAACCAGAAGCTGATCAGGCACAGCTCCATCTTTCCCTTCCGATGCGTCAGTTGATGGCCCATCCACACCGCCAAGGCTTTTGAGTGGGCCAGCGGCATCGATGATCCTGTCGAGAAGGGCTCCACTTCGGACCATCTGCGTCGAAACCATATTGCGATGCCGTACACGAAGGTTGACCAGCTGGGAGTGCAAGAGGGGGAGGAACAAGGACCGTTTGGGTGTCGACGACTGACGCGATGGGGAGCTCGGTGAGAGAATCGACCGAGGAGACTGCATTATTTGACGTTTGTCTGGTGTGCGGGCATTGGCGAAGTCGGTCGTAGTACTGAGGGCTTCTGTCGACAGGCTGTCTGCAGGTACGTGAAGCGGTCTCTGGCCGTCGACCGCGGCAGTAATTGGCGCAGCACTGTTCTGATTACTCTGTCGTGTATCAGGTGTAGAAGGCGCACTGAGTCGTCCTTGTCCAGGCGTAATCGAAGGTGGAATATGACCTGCGGGGGTCCAGTGCGCTTTATCTCTGATGATACTATCCACCTCTTGGCGGATCTTGCGTGTCTCCTCCATAACGGTCCAGCGTATCTGATCCCATTGCAATCGCAGGCTTATGAGCTGTAGAGCCTCGGCACGATATCGCAGCAGCCTGAGCAGGCGGTCGATGAGGACGATCAGGTCAAGCGTAATTGAGACGAGGTGAGTCGATGGGGGCGTAAGGGGCAATAGAGTCACAGCTAGGTATGCTGTCAGCGCCAATACATGGGCAAGCAAATTTCCAATGGGTGTTGCATACACATACCTCGTGTTTTCTCCTTGATCCTGGCAAGATCGCCTCCATCAAATTCGAAGACCTCTTCTTCCAGACCATCGCGATCCTGCTGCCACTCTTTCACCTGCTGTACGTCGGGTAGCTGCCATTTCGATGATCCTGCTCCCTGTCTCTCGAAAGCATCATCACTGGGGCCATAAGTAGGTAGCAAGACTGGATGTAGGAAAGGGTATATGGCCGGAGTCCGCTCAAGAAGCTGATAAAGCACAGCAGCAGTTATCAGCTAGACGGTCGCGAGGGATTGACGCGCTACCCACTTCTAGCTTTTCCTCGAACCATCGTCGCTTCTCAAGGAAGGCTCGCAGCTCGTCGGCGTCCTGCAGCGAGAGATCCTGTATCCCTTCTTGGACTGCCTCGTCTCTAGACACCATGGCTTACTCGCTGGCGCCAACGCAAGTACGTCCATGCAGCCGCAGATGATGTGATGGTTCTTGTGGGAGTAGTGACAGCCAAAACAAACAGCTCGAGTGTCTCTGCTCAAGTCACGTGGTCTTTACTCCGGTTTTGTTCGGGGCATTGTTTTTTCCGTCGGAAATGAGATGAAATAGCGATAGCATGCGGTGCCGGAACGCTTATACGCTTCCGCGGCTCAACTGCTCAACTTGACTCACTCTCACACTCTCTCTTATACGTTATCTGATACAGATAGTCACTCTTCACTGTCGCATGAGTTCGTCCTCCACACCGTGATCAGGACAAGGGGACACACCTTTGACATGCTCGCTCCTCGGCACCTCTGTCGGCATGGCGGCGGTCTCTTCCAGCTCTATGCAGGTCCGAGAACACCTCTCCCGCTTGTACTCGGTGTGATCAGTCTGCCTTCCGCGTCCTCCGCTCCTTCCACCTCGCGGCAATCATCCTCGTACGTCGCTACTCGACGTGTTAAACCCGATATCAAGGGCAAAGGAAGGGCAGTCGATATCGCTTATCCTCTCTCTTTGGCGAGCCGACGGGCTTTTCACGCAACTGCCAGACGTCAGGCTATACCACTGCTGCCGGCAACGATAGCCATACTCAAGGTGAGTCGAGCGTTTGTTGCATTGAGCTTCTCTTCTAACGGATCACTGTTCAGGGCACATCCCTCCTCACGTTGGCGACTGCTATCTCACGAGTCATCATATCTTTCCTTCCTATAGGCGCAATAGGTGCTGTCAGAATGATGAAGTTGGGCAAGTGGTTGGATTCCGACGACACCAAGCCGATTGCTGGACCGGAAGCCGAGGACTTTTGGAGGATGTGGTGTGAGGACGAGAAAGGAGTCAGTATCAGCAAGGAAGAAGGTCTACGATTGACAGACGCGAAAATGGACGACAATTGCTGCTTGATCTCCGAGGACGGTCGGATTGCCTATCATATTCGTATGCTGGCAGTGGAGGCCCGCAAGGGGAGCAAAGGTGACTGGCCGCACAACCACCGATTGCGAGCTTCGGATTTGGTCGGGCGTCCAAATTGGAAGAAGACCAACACGGCGAGGATGATCTCGCGACATTACTACTATTTGCCTCCTCTCCCTCCAGCTTCGATACCTTACTATGAGGACCTTACAGCAGCGCAGAAAGGCGAGGTCGATGCCCTTCGACGGTATTGGATCGGCTTGAAGATGTTCAAGAGGTATTTCAAAGGTTGGCATATCGCTTTTGCCGTTCTTTTAGGCTTTCCAATTGTCCTGCTGGCGGCGGTCTATGCGGCGGGCTTGGAGCGAGTGCCCTTGACCGGGAGGTGGCGTTTGATTCTTCTTACGCCTGAAGAGGAAGACGCTATCTCGACTAGCCTTGCGGGACCAAACTGGTACCGAAGCGTCATCAACCTGCTCACAACGCCGGAACGTCCAGCCCCTCGCGTCCTACAAGAAAGCGACTGGAGATGGCACTGGGTACAAGGCGTTCTCAATCGATTAGAACAAGCCACTCTAGCAAACTACGGTCCTCTCGCTGGCGCAACACCCCCCATACCCGAATATACACCATCTATACCCGTCCCTCCTCCGCCGTATCACCCGTTGAACCCAAGACCTAGAGTCTCATCGATGCTGCATTCAGTCCTGCCAGGAGGCGAGCCTACCACCGGTCGAGAACATCTAGAGCTTGGCCCTCCCTACAACCTTATGCTGATGGAGAAGGATGAGAGAAACGCCTTCTCGTATGGTTTCGGAGGCAAGCGAGCAGGTGGTATCGTTGTATTCACCGGTCTGCTAGATAGTATCCTTGCGGACGGTCCGCCACCATCTCCTGTACAAGCCCAACCACCACCAGCTCGTGCTGGTTTCTTCGCCGGTCTCTTTTCATCCGCGCCCCCGACTCGACCTGCCAGACCGCAACCCACCGAAGAGCAATCATTACATCTCGCATGTGTTTTGGCTCACGAAATGGGACATCTCCTTCTCAGTCATCACCTCGAAACCCTTTCTCAGCAGCAGGTTCTTTGGCCGAGTATGCTAGGACTCGGTATGGACTTGATACGAGCGTTCATCTGGCCGATAACGTGAGTACAAATAAGTAGATCCCGTTCGCTGACATTTAGGTGGATTCTTGGCCCGGCGGTCAATGACGCTTTGGCTAACATGGGACGAACAAGCACTGCAGAATTGGCAGACCGCTATGGGGAGATAGGCTTTCAGTGGAAGCACGAATACGAGGCGGATCTTGCAGGAATGCGGTGAGTGGTTCTTCCATTGCGTCATGATCGCGTAGGCTGATGATTGGACTCAGGCTCATGGCGCTGGCGGGATTCGACCCGTCCGTGGCAGTGGACTATTTCTCTAGATCCGTAGCGGATCTGCACGAGATTCAACCCACTGACAAGGAAAAGGAGAATGCTAGTCTCACATCGAGACTGTTCAAGCTGTGGACAGAAGCCACCCATCCATCGCCAGATCAGCGTCGCGAGGCAGTTCGCACGGAGCTTGAACGTTGGAGGCAAGAAGCCAAGAAGACAGAGGATGCTGGCGTCATCAAGCCTTAGAGGTGATGCTAGGCTTTTCGGAGGGATCTACTGTGGCAGATAGCGTATGTTGTCTAGTCACATGTTGTTGTTTGTATACAGTATATAGATGAGTCGGAAGTCACATGCAGTCCCTTCTCACCAATCCCCTCAAGGCTAGGGGGCATAGTGCGGGGTGGGCGATGCGGAACGTTAGGGAGTCATGAGAAATGCTCTCACCCCGTCAGCGACGAAGGAGTCTTTTACAGATATCGTTCAAACTCTATTTGTTTTGATAGAGATGACCACGTGCTGTCCGCCCGACTTTCGCTGGGATGATCAGCGTTACCTGCTTTCTCCGCCGCCACAATGGAACTCGCGATGTGATCGCAAGGTATATCGTGCTCTGAGACCTTTGCAAAATGGTTCCAGCGCGAATGTGAACTGTGCACGCCACTCCTTTGAGGCGCTACAATGAGCAGAGGATGGAGATCTACTGACAAAGGATATCGCGTGAACAGGAAATCGGCGAGAGAACTGAGGTGTGGGCGTGAGACGTGTCCAGCTTCACGGGCGATTCGTCAGATGCGATGTGATTATGGGTCTGCCTTTTCATCCTCGCATATATAAAAATGGTCGTCTTGCTCTTGAGTTTGGCTGGGCCGGCTCGTCGCATACAGCTCGTTCGTCTTTTCCCACAGTAGACTGGCGACACGTCTACTTCTTTTGACCTGGACTAGAAAGATTAAGATAGACACAATGTCCTCGCTTTCTATACCTGCCGAAAAGTCTACTTCGCATCCACCGTCTCCGCCGACCAATTATATCAATGTCCCAGACCTACTTCCGCGCCCTATAGCATGTCCCATCGCACTACCGCGGAGAGCGAACAAGTTCTTCTCGAGTCTCCTGCCATTCATGGCATTTTGCGTTCTGGTATACCTCACATTTACTGTCCTACAATTACAAATAGTGCCGTCCTCCGGCCCACTGGCGGTGGTCAACGAGACCCTTTTCGTCCCTCCGCCGCCGGAAGCATACGCCACTTTCTTAGCGAGCACCACGGAGACGGAGCCCTGGTACTTCAACGAGGTTCGCAGACTCGTCTTTCAGCTCAAATACGATCCGCTCACTGCCGATGATCGCGGAAGAGACGTGGTCGTCATTGCCACGCCGGGCGTGCCGGAGGTGCAGATCACTCAGCTCGAGCAAGAAGGAGCTATCGTTCATCGTAGACCGCTCTTGGATGAATTACCGTTGCCCGAAGGTCTTATTGATCGCTGGAAGGAGGTCTACACGTGAGTCGTGTCTCACGATTCACAAGATACTGTACCTATACAGCACTGCAAGTGCTGAAATACATGAACTGGTATATAGCAAACTATTCGTGTTCAACATGACGGAATACGAACGCGTACTGTTCCTCGATGCGGATCAGCTACTGGTCAAGCCGATGAGCGAAGTATGGCAAGATCCCAACTCGTGGCCCGATAGTGGTCTAGCAGCATGCGGTGAGAGCCCAGGCGCATGGGATCACCCGACTCCGATACTGGATCAACCGTATCTCAACTCTGGCCTTTTCCTTGCTCGCCCCAATACCACCTTGTTCGAGAACATCATCGCCGAAAGAGACTTTGATCCTGGATTCCCTGAGCAGAACCTGCTCAACAAGTACTTTTCTAGAGACGGCCAGTACCCCTGGCAGCCCCTAGATCACAAGTGCGTATACTGCTCTTCTCTAGCTTTACGGAGTGCGCGAATCTTACGGTGTTTTACCTAGGTTCGTAACGACCTTCCCGACTCACATCGATCTCGAGTACGGTATCCACAGCCTGCACGATAAGATGTGGTGAGTGTGATCAATCCTATCATGCTATGAGCGGCACTGACGAGCGTTCAGGTACGGACACATCGATCGAGAGCTGAAAGAGGTGTGGCGACAAAGTTTGGGTAGGATGGAGGGGTACTGGCTCGCAAAAGGATTTGGAGAAGAGTCGTGGAATAGTACAATACCTATCACATCTTAAGTGTTCACACAGAGGACAGCGGTACAAGCGTCATGGCGATGCAGTGACTAGTCGATGCATTGTTGCAGAACGATATTAGACCATTCGCAACACGCGCACTTCAGTAAGAACTCTGCCACACACATCGTCGCATGCGGTATCATATTCTACATGCTATATGCCGTTGCAGCTGTCTAATTGTATGGAGCTCACTGCCACCGTGACAGTCATGCGTGTCCTGACTGCGCTTGCTCTGCCTGCTATGCGATGAGGAGAGGAGTAGTACCTTTCAGATGGACAACGAACAACCCATGAAAGTGTCCCCAACGGTGTGGCACAAGCGGATACAGTACTCGTACTCGTTCACACACAATCTCCATCCATCCGCGGAGACTTGGCCCTTCGCTCACAGATTACACTGTATCTCCCGCTACCATCGTACGATATGCGACCATACAAGGAAAGGATAATTATCCCGGCTGTCCTGACCCTCGTAAATCGCTTTACCCCCCTAATCTCTTTTCATCAGTCTGCATAACTTGGTCAGTCACGTCCTTTGTCGAGGCACCCCCCTGTCCCCTGAAAATCGCACCAATATCAGAAATCTGTGGGGCGTGATAGTGAGCAGGATATCGGCAGAAAGGAGTTTACGGTCTGCCGTGACCTGAGCCTGGCGAGGGCTGGGCGCTGTGAGATTGGTCGATGCTGCAGTGAATGATAAACTGTATATGGCGCGCAATCACTCGCAGTCCCACAACGCTACTGCCCGTCACCAACTTTAGATATCATGCCGCCAACTCCCTACGTCTCCATCGTTTCCGGCACTGCTCGTTCGCCAAAGCGGTTGACGGCCATGATGACCCTCGCTCTCAAGCTGCTCCTCGCAGGAATAAGCGTTATCACTCTGACCTTGCATTACACGGATATCGGGCTCTTGCCTTCGTCGTATCATTCAGCTAGAACATCAGCCTCACTAGACATCGCCAGTATCAGCGCCAGCAACACTTACGTCAAGCCACAGCCGCGCGAAGCCTACGTGACGTTCCTATCTGCTAATACAAACGAAGACTACTTCACTTCCGCCAGGATGGTACTCTTTTCACTCAAGCACGATCCAACAACGAGCGATCCATACAATCGCGACTTCGTGGTGATCCACCCCCCAGGTTTACCCCGACCATACGTTGCTCAGCTCGAAGAAGAAGGCGCCGTCGTGCTAGAGAGACCACTGATCGATTCTCTGCCCGTGCCGAGCGGAGGATGGAAGGCCGAGTGGTCCGAAGTATACACCAAACTGTGGCTGTTCAACTTGACGCAATACGACCGAGTGGTATTCTACGACGCTGATCATCTCGTGCTCGAACCCGTTCACTCGATATGGAATGCCTCAGGCAGCAACCCAGAGTCCGGCATCGCCTCGCTGGGAAGTGGCGATGGCGGGAACGTCCCTGGTTCAAGCTACTTCCTCGCTGGGTTCTTCCTAGCTGTACCGTCCAGCCAGCTCATGCGCGAGCTGTTATAAATGAGAGACTACGATCCAGTCTTCCCCGAACAGGTGGGTTTGTCTCACGTCTGTGACTTTTCGCCGGCCGTCGATCTCCGCTGACATCGACGTCAACTGCTCACTAGAACCTCATGAACGCGTATTTCAAGCAGGACGGACCGCACCCGTGGGTCGAGCTTGATCAAGTGTTAGTCGACTTCAACCCCCGCCGCGGTTGATACCATACTGACCTTCGACGCAGACATGAGCGCATCAGTCCTCAAGAACACCACTTGCAAGAAGGTTATCATACGTGAGCGAGCCAACCCATTCAATTTGGTAGTGATCACTCGTAGTGCTGACTATCGCGTCTAGGGTGCATGAGAAGTGCTGGTTGGACTGGGTGCCAGAGGGCTTGAAACGTCTATACTGGGAGAAACGTGGCAGGATGGAGATGTTCTGGTCTCTGCATACAGCATTGGCAGAAGAGGAACAACAGTAGGCCGAGCAAGATCGTGACTGATTTGCGCCAAGACGAATATGAAGGAGAGTGGCTATGGATATACATGTACAACATGACAATGACTATTGTCCCTTCTTCAACCAATCCATCATGGTCCCCTTCGTATTTGCCTTACCCAGTTCGTCAGGCTTGGGCTTTTGCTTGAACTTCTTCGGCGACCGTTCACTAGCTTGCGCAATGGCGTCCTTGTTCAAGCACCAGTCGATATGATCGTTCAGACCTTGGTTGGAAGTGCCTGCACCAAGTGCTTTCGAGCATACTGGACATACTGGACCCAATATGGGTTCGCCGTGTGTTGGCAAAGGCGACATTGAATGTTGCTTGCCTCGGGCGGTGACTGATAATTGATCCTTGTCATCGGATGAGAATGGCTCGTCGACCCCAGGGTCGTAAATCTCGAAACCGTCTCGCTCCATCTGCATGATTTCGGGCAGATCTTCGTCCGCCGGGGTGCCCTGGCGAGAGGGACAAGCGCTGTCGGACTCGGACAATTTGCGTTTTTTGGGCGAAGCAAGAAACTGCAACGAAATCAGCGATAAACGCTTTACCAGAGGAAATATTACGCACTCCCTTGATCCCCTTCTCGGGCAAAGTCAGGTCTTTCAACGTTGATAAACGGATGCCCAAGAGACGTATGCGCAAAGGCAGCTCTCGTTTGAGCAGTTCTTGGGCGATCTGGCAATGATTAACCGTTTTTCTGGAACGATCAACTCACGGGTAGGATGTCTTTGCTCGTCGAAATGTACTTTGGCATAGACCTGGCGCGAGTTTTATCTTCGAAGCAAATCAGCGACAAGACAGAAGATCTTTCACGCGTGACTTACTTTCATACGTGTGGTGCTGTCAGACTTGGTAAGCTGCAGTCTCACTTATTCAACACGGTAGACTCACCTTGAATTTAACGGTCACCGTTTTACCCGCATATTGCAGTCGTTCGAGATCTTTCTCCAGCTCTTCAGCGATCTCAGCTAGCTCATTCAGGATATCCTCGTCTTGAGTCTTGTCACGGAACGTTCTGCTTTGCCGTCAATCACTATTCCTGTGGTCGGATAAACGGCAACCTACCGCTCAACGCCGACACTCTTCCGCTCCTCTCGCTTGCCGGGCGCGACTTTGTTGTCAGCGATGCCGAGATACGCTTTGCTACAGGCCGATCGACTCAGCACAAACGCGTGGACGCAAAGGGCTGATCATACCAGAGACCGCGAAAGCCAAACCAGTGGTCCATGGCGAGAAGCTCGGCCCTCTTGGTGTATATGTCACCGCAGGTCTGTAACGAACGATCAGCATGCCATATAAGCAATGGCAAGACCATATGAAAGTGCACAGACCTCAATACCTAGACCCTCAAGACATCGTTCAGTGACCCGCCCAAAGCCTGGTATCTTCCTACTCGCATTCGTCAGCTTTGAACCTCATGCATCCTGAGGAATACCTACCGCACGGGCAGATCACGCATGAAGCGGGTGATGACAGAACGGTCGAATTCGAGCTCAAATTGACCATTCGGCTTGTTCTTGTCGGAGCATATCTACGATCACTCATTAGCGTTGGTTTTCCTAGATAATGGGTCGCATGTTACCTTAGCTAGCAGACGGTTCGGGGCGATTCCCGCAGATATCGTAAGCTGCGTAGCCTGCTCGACTTCGGCTCTGAGCTGTGATATGACCTCAGATGCAGTCATATCATGCGCAGCCATATATGGTGTTATGCTACGCCAGTGAATTTGATCAGTTCAGCCTCTTAGGACCACGCTTATCACGCACTTGAGGTATCCCTCATCGAGACTCGCCATCATCAGATTCTCATCGTACTGCAACAACACCTCTCGCACAGCTTTCGACGCGGCGATGTACAAGTCGAAGTTGAGCTTGGTTCTGCACGGTGCTCGGTCAGCATCTTGGTCAAGATCTGTGATACCTACAAGATGATATGCGGACAAAGCTTTTTGGCTATGAATCCGGCCATGCCACTTCGGCACCCATACTTCCGAGCTTCATACTATGCAATCTTGTCAATCAAACTTCGCCGTATTGTCTGGAGGGTAGGGTGACCCACCGAAGCCGTGGTCAAAACGCCTTGACCTACACCGAAGGCTTTTCCTTTGAGCGACGGGTCTCGCTGTACTTCGACAGAAGCGTACTGAGGAGGGAAGTCAGCTTATATTCATATAGCTACCCTTGAGTTAAGCTCACAAATGCGTCCATATCGACGTGAACAATCGTTTGCGTAAGGTCGCGAGATGCTTCGACATCCAAAAGCTACCACAAACAGCTTCGTCAGTCTTGCGTAAACCTTGGAGCTGGGAGACCTACTATTCGGTCGGCATCCGCTTCCAGGCGATCCAGCACGACCGATTTCATGATTTCGTCTCTCTACGGTGAAAGTGTGATCAGCGATAGATATCATCGATCGAAAGAACACCGCGCACTTTGGCTTGGTACCATGCTATCTTCTCGTTCAGGTCTTGGTCTTTTCGAACTTGGTTATTATAGAATCTGCATAATAGACTGTCAGCAAGGATGTAAGGTGCGGAAGTGAGTGTGACGCTCACTTGGAGCCCTGTTGTATTCTATGGGTCAGCTGAAACCGAAATCATTCCCATATCACAGAGGTCCGCACCTTTGATGCCTCTGCGATGATCTTGTTCACCTCTGAGACGCTATGTCAGCTAAGCAGGACTATACCTGCAACGTATAGCTCACCGGTCTGATCTCTCAACAGTCCTAGCAACACCGTGGAGTATCAGTAACCCTGTGTCGACAATGACACGGCTAAGAGGACGCACCTGCTTTGCCTACGCTTGGCCCAGCTAGACTCCGCTCAAAGCTCCTCTGCCGCGCTTCAGCAGCTATTCGTTCTTCCTCTGTCAGATCTTGCGCCCGGCCCTTGCCTTTGTCTCTCGCGGGAGACGGCATGTTCGTTATCTTGCCATGGAGAGTACTTCCACTCTTCCTTCTGCACGTCTGTACGGCAGGCGAGGGAGTCGTCCTGAACGATATGACTGATCAATAATCAATATTTTGAGCTTGTTAATGTTGACAGGACTGAGATACGCGTCATCACTTTTCACTTTTCAGCTTGCTGCTCGATCGCTTCTGTATTAACCGGTCAATCACCACCACAACCCCATCCATCTGCCATACAGTATCACACAATCGACGACGATAGCATCGATCTTCCACCGTCCGCCAGTCCTTCCAACACGTAGACAGCGCTAACATGCAGTCCACTCTTCCGCCCTTGCTTCAGGCTACGTCGGGAGCTGCTGGGTAACCTTCTGTCTGACGACGTTCATACACGACCGCTAACATCGCTTAGTTCCGCCGTAGCCAATGCGATCGTATATCCCCTTGACATCGCCACCACACGCATGCAGCACGAGTCGAAGAAGGGCAATGCACACCGACGTGAGCTAACGATGCCTCCTGCTGGATGACATGTAGCTGACTGGTGTACAATCCCCCTTGCGCATCCAGTTGGCGTGCTCACTACGCTTTACAGGCTTATAAGGCGGCGAGGACTTTCCCGGCTATATCGTGGCCTGACAGCGGACACACTCTCGACGATCCTGTCCAACTTCCTATACTTTCTTACATACACTTCACTTCAAAAAGCTCTGCACGTTTACCACACGCGCACTGCATTCGAACATACCAGTCCCATGACCTCATCACCAGCTGGAATCGGCGGTCTTCGAGCTAAAGCTTCCGACGTCCTCCCACATGCCAGCAAGCCATCACCCATCGAGGATCTCATTGTTGGTATCATAGCTGGAGTCGCATCAAAGGGTATAACACTGCCCATCTCGACTGTCTGCGTCCGGCAACAGTTGGAAGAGAAGAGAGAAGGACAGCTCTCCCTCACTGAAACCCTCGAGGCAATTCACCACGAGTCCGGCATCGCCGGTCTGTTCTCCGGTTTCGCGCCAACCGTTCCTCTCACCCTCCTGCCATCTCTCACGCTCTACATTCACACTCTCCTCCTCCAACACGTCCTCCCCGAGCGACACCGGGCACACCCTCCAGGCCATGTGACATTCCTCCTTGGCGCTTTGTCGAATGCGCTTGCAACGATCCCCCTATATCCTCTTGTACTGGTCAAAACACTCAGCCAGGCAGGAAATGATAAGGGCAAAGAAAAGAAAGGGAACGCCGGCATACTCGTGACACTACATAAGATCCTAGATCGAGAGGGTGTCAAAGGTTTGTACGCCGGCTTGGAAGGTCAGCTTGCCAAAGGAATCGTTCAGCAAGGAGTGATGATGCTTGTCAAGCAAAGGTACGTCCCATCACGAGGCAGCGAACGATCACTGACATCGAAACCAGGGTGGAAGAAGCAGTCATTCGTGTCTATCGAGCTCGCTCATAGCTCAGGTCGTCGTTCCGGAATAAATTCCTCTCCATTGTGACCTGTACCATAAGAGACAAGCAACCACGCTGAACCATTTGATTATGATGTAATCCATGATGAGGTAGTTGCATCACTTTCTATCAGATCCGATTAGAGACCAAGCTCGTCACTGAATTGTGAGATCAGCATGAGACCGAATTTCCGACGAAAGAGATAACTCACGCGTAAGGCAAGACGCTGACGTTTCCGATCGCGACGACAGTAGGCTTAGACTTGAGCAGCTCGCTCGCAGCCTTTGACACTGCTGAGGCGGAGACACCGGAGAAAGACTCGGACTTGACCGCACCACCGGCGAAAAGCTGCGAAGGGTTGTCAGCTTTATTGCAATCGTTGTATTGGCATGTCACTCACAGCAGGTCCGACGGATGACACGAGACCTTCTAAGGTGTCATGCGAAACAGCGTCCGCGAAGGTTGCCTTGGCAACAGCCCTCTTCACCTCCTCATCCTTGAAGCCCTTGCCCGCCGATTTGAACGCTGCGGCAACCCCTTCAGCGACGGTCTTGGCACCGGCACTTGTGGGAGCGGTGATGACGGCGCCGAAGAGAGTGGCGTCAGAGTAAGGCAAAAGGAAAGCCTTGGCGGAAGCGCCGTGCACTTGTGCAGCGGCCTGGGAGAATGGTGAAGTGCCTGGAGACCATTTGAGGGATGACTCGCCGCCGAGGAGGTGCTTGAGCACCTTGAGCTCCGGGGTGGCCGGTGAGTTGGTGCCAAAGGCGATCACGTATGTAGGGACGGAGGTGGCGGGTGCGTGGATGTCAAGGGGAAGACGAGCCTCACCACCAAAGTAGGTAGACTTGTGGGTAGCCAATTGCGATCCTGGTGCGCTTGAGCCGGAGCCGAAAGCGGACGAGACGGCTTTTGACAGGGCGTCGGTAGAGATACCGGTACCGATGACAGCGACGTTAGACTTGGCAAAAGCGGATTGACCGTAAGTCTTCACGTCCTTGATGGTAACGGGGTAGTGGGGAGAAGCGTAGAGAGAGTTACCGAGACCACGTCGGAAAGCGAGGTTGTGGGCGACGTCGAGGGCGAGGGAGGTGGGAGATGACTGAGCGCTGATCGCCTCAGCCTCGACGACAGGGAGAACAAGCTCGTGCAGCTCGTGAGGGTAGAATTGGGAGGAGGAGAGGACGGAAGCGAGGACAGAGAGGAAGTGTTCCCTGGAAAGTCGATTTAGCATAAACATCATCTATCTTGTGAAACAGACATACTCGTCGCCCCGAAGGAATTCGGCTGAAAGATAGAGATGCTCCCTTGTGAGCGATGCAGAGAGAACACCGCCGAACAACTCTGCCTCCCTCGCCGTTCTCAAGGCTGAAGCCGATGAAGTAGCCTACGACACCGTCAGAAGTATATCAGTTGTTGTTTCCAGTCATAAACCTAACATCCCGCCCCGCTGATATGGGACCCACCTTGTAAGCAAAGTTCTTCAATACGTGGGCGACACCAGGGGTAGACTCATATCGAGAACCGGCCTTGATGGCGACGGTCAGGCTGGAAGTCGCTGCTGGACCCTTGTTTTCAAAACCGATGACACTGACACCTCCGGCGGACGATGCGGTCGAGCTGGCAGCGCGCCTAGCGACGGCAGCGCTTTTGAGGGCGGTCTGAGCCCGAGGAACCCGGGAAGCGAGAGAGTACATGAGGAGCAAGGGTGATGAGGTGTACGATGAGCAAAAGGAGAAGTGAGTGTCGATGTCGATGATAGCTTGAGATGGCTAGAGAGTAGGTGGTGAGCAGAGAGAGGGAGCAACGAGCCAATGCCAATCCTCGGAACTCGCAGGGAATACCACCATTCCCCCCACATAACGCCGAACAAGGAAAACAATAACGCCGGCTGGGTGATCCGTGTGGCAGCCTACGATGCAATGTTTATGCAAAGCAAAGTGGAGGCAATCGCATCTGGTCCACCATCCACTAGTGCGTCATGTACTCGAGTACATCACTTCAGATATTATATCAACTACACTTCGATGACCTCAATATGGCCTCACGCTCGAGGACATACACCTCCACGCGCACGAAGACAGGGCTTACTACACCCACACGAGTGCAGATACAGCCACCAGAAGCGGCGGCCAATGATGATGATGTCAAATGCCCTGTCAGTCAATTCTGCTGTTACCAACTATGTCAAGCCTCAATGCTGAGAGATAGGGCTTAGGGTCATCAGATGAAATGTCCCAAGCTCAAGGCTGGACCCACCACCAAGAATGCAGGAAGGTGTGTTCCGTCACAACCTTACGGATCACGGCAGAACTCATACCAACTTTGCTTAGATCATTCTATTGCTGTCCTTTGCCCCGAGATGATCCGAAGCGATGCAAATTCTTCAAATGGCATGATGAGATCCTCCCTTCTGGAACAACATCGACACCTACAAAGCCGAGTACACCGTCATCAGGTCACGCCCTGGGCTCGACGTCAGGATCGACTCGTACTGCTGCTTTGGTTGCGCAGACAAACGCGGCAGGTGCGCATGCGCAGACTCTCGGTCAAAGCCCACAGGCGCTATACGGTAAACCGACCACGATCACCACACCGACGACTACACGCATCGTACGCAAACCCTCTACTCCGGATCCCGTCGATGCCGATGACATCGACGACGAGATTGATTGGGAGCAAGTCGACACGGACGCAATCGAGCGCGACGCAATAGCGTCTACTCCTGCATCGTCGCAGCGCCCAAGTCAAGTCACGCCTAGTGCTATACGCACAGGAGCCACTGGTGCTGAGATTGGGCATGGGTCATCCTTGACTGAGCGACTGAGAGATGTTGTGGACGTGGATGCCGAATCGGGGAAACGGAAGCGCAACGGCGAGGTGGAGGAGGATGAGCTTCGGACGCCCAAACGTCCAGTTGACCCTGTGAGTGGCGCTTCATTCGTCGAGGCGTCGGAGTGATGCAAGTGTAACTGACGCGAGGACAATCATTATCATTAGGCAAACCCCTTCTTGTCCACGACACCAACGTCGCCCCGTTCACCACCACATCCGTACCTCTCACCAACATTGTCATCCCTCACTCAACTCTCAGAGCAGCTTCATCGTCAAGATCGTCTCCTGCGCGCAGCCGATCAGATGAAACAAGGGATGAGAAGTACGATCAAGACTCTGCAAGAGAAGAACGGGACTTTGGAGGAAAGGGTCAAAGAGCTTGAGATGCAGCTGGGACATAAGTGAAGAGCTCGTGGTTGTTTGATTTGCCCCGGTGCGTTTCTTGCTAGAATGCTCGCGATCTCATTTGTAGTTTGTGCAAACATTTGAATGTTGTATATGACTGTTGCTTTCCTGTCATCATGTAGCTATATTTCACTAGACCATTCGAGGCGCCTAGTCAATCACCTAGGGTGAACCGCGTCAGACAAGGACATACATGCAGTCTGGGTCATATATAAAATGCAGGATATGGTAGGTTTGCTCATCCAAGCAGCGACAAGATTGGCAAGGAGATGGTGAATACACAAGAAAACAGAGGCGCTTTTCGTCAAACGCTGTAGAGACCACCAGGTAGACAAGTCAGCGTTGTTACAGCACTAATCGTAGAACCCATATTCGCACCTCATGATTGATATCATACGGAACTCGTGACCGCCGTCTGGATCCGACGTCTCGTCCAGCACTTCGCATGTGATAGTGTGCAGTCCTGGGCGCAGATCCGTTCGGATCGTGGCGAATCGACCGATGTTCCTATTTGCTACAATCAGCAATCAAGATATGTGTAGACATACGCCAGAGTCATGGCCTACTCACACATCGCCATTATCCCACCATCCCACTACTCTCACAGCTCTATCCCGCTCCTCATCTGCCCAGCATTCCACTGTTCCCAAACCAAACGTCTTGCTCCTCAGTGAATACATTTTGACTACGCCTAAACTCGTCTCCAGGTCGAAGGACACCTTGGCGCCAGGCTCTCTCGCCAGCAAGTAGGGTTTGTCGAGGTGTTCAGGATGTACCCAATATTCCCATCTGTCGTTGGTCGAGGGAGTCAAGTTGAATTGCTGTATCGTCGAACGGATTGAGAGACACGTCGGATGGAAAGGCGGGACAGAATGATCCAAATTCGAATCCCACCCCTCCAAAACCCGTAATCGAGGCATGACACCGTATTCTACTGGCGTGGTCCATACACCCGGCACCGATTCGCCAACCACCTCATCGTCTTTGGGTGATTTGCGCCAAGAGCGAGACTGCTCTGGCCAGCCCATCTGCGCCTCGACCAGAATCTCATCTTGTAACTGGGCATCCTGGGCAGGATCATCCCCAATGTCTTTCGACTGAGCGGTCAGCGCTAACGGTGGCATCGCCTCGTCGTATGCGGTCGGGACCATAAAGCCATCTTCGTCCACCATTCCACAAGCAACATTCTTGACAAAGCTAGAAACGAGTATGCTAAGATCTCGATGACCGCGGGCGTTGATGTGTCGAGTATCAGGGTTACCCCACCAGCTACGGAGTCTCGTAAGCGGGTTGACGAGAAGCGGCATGGAACCAAACTCACTCTCGGGCAAAATATTCCCAAATCAGTCGAGGGTACCTCGCAAAGTGATTGGCCAGAGAAAGGCGATGGTTGATCACGGGTACATCGTAGTATTCCGCAACGGGTCTGCCAACATCGCAAGTCGCACAATAAGTATAGCTTTGAAAGTACATAGCTCGACTTACAGGTGCATTCGCCCTCCTCCACCTCCCATGCCCCCGCTGCTGAACGCCAAAACTTCTATGAGCATAACGGCAGGCTTGTTTGGCATCTCCAATAGCCCGCGTAATAGGTTCTCCATATTCTCGACATGCTCTAGGATACCCTCGTCATTGATGGCCAGTTCGACGAGCACGAGGTCGACGTCTTGTGGGATATGTAACGGGAAGCAGAATGAGAAGTAGTCCGAGCCGGTTGCTAATAGCACATGTCCATCAGCTTCTTGACATCCCGACCGCGGCCTCCTTTGATATACTGACCTGGGGCCGCGCCGTTGACTTCAATGACCTCGACATCCCGTCCTACGAAATCATTGAGCCATTCCGAGAATCGATGAAACCAGATCTCGCTCTTGTCCACTCCGTGTCCTTTCGTCACTGTGAAGAGATGTCAGATATCTTGATACATCTCTCGATGAACAACGCTGTCCGCTCACCGCTGCCACCGATAGCCGATACCGTCAACGGTTCTCCCCGGAGAGCTTTATTGAGCAGCTGCCTTACTCTATGATGGGATCCTTGGTTGACGGTGAGCTGAGCTGTCACAGTACGGACGGCTGTGTTACACTTACCTTCGTACGCTCTTGACAATCGAAGATTTGTCCGTCCATACTCTAGTTCAGATACATCCGGCTCATCGCACATGCCCCTTAAACGATCAACCCTCGCTCGGACTCTCGCGTCCGTCTGTTCCAGCCCGGACTTGTGCACAAGATTTACGGGTTGAAGTGTGGTCCATGACAGTGGTATTTGACTCTGATATATGCTGTGCAACAAAAGCAGACCAGCTATGCCCGCCAAGGCCGCTAGGAACAGGTGCGGCCGTCTCAAAGGGGGTACGAACATTCCGGAGATCGGGGACAAACAACGTATCGATGAAATGGATGGCTATGCGTTATCAGGCGAGCGTCGATAGCTGATGCGCTCGAATTTCCAGCTCCATAGTCGCTGGTGTTCTGGCACGAGTCAATATTTTGCAAGAAAACGGAGAAGAGAGTTTGTTTTGCGTATCAAGAATGACTGATGTTGGTGATCTCCCTGTATCTAGCGCAATTAGCTTTGATTCGGCTGCGTGATTACGATTGTGCCACAACGGATTAACAAGTTACGATTATCCATTTACGGCATTTTCAAATGGTGATCTAACAATCAGCTTCGTGTCTGTACTGACTGCTCTTGGGTCGATCGATTTGTTATCTTCTGACATTTGTTTTGGCATTTCTCGCTAAATGCTATCGACCTCAAAGCCAAAATCGAATTCAACCCCATCTGATTCAGCGGCCTGCTTGAGATGCATCGCCTTGAAGCAAAAGCTCAAGATGGGAAGCGCTGAAACATAGCGGCTTGAACACGCGGGGCTATGCCGTTTCACCTTTTGATTGCGGGGCCCGAGACTAGCTGAAGGGCTGTCCTTGTCTTCTCTTTCCGTCCATACCTTTGAGATTGGATCAATGGCTGGAGAAGGCTAATGGATGGACCGCAAGCGCAGTGATGCAAGAGAACGTCTTGCTGTCTGCGAGGGCGGGTATGCATGAAGAATGAGTATAAGATTGGGTTATGACCAACAGCTCATGGTTGAGAGGTGATAGTGGAGGAGATGGTCTGTGCGTGAGTTGCGGATGGTGATGACCCATCTGATTTCAGTCTCTCTGTCTACGTACCATGACTATCATCTCTCGTCTCCTCATCATCACCTCTCCACCAATTCAATCTCCCAGTGACCTCCCTTCTATCTCTATATTCCTCATTCGACCTGACCTGTCGTCCCATCCTTTCCAACGATCCTTCTGTTACCGCGTCCCTGACTTTCCTTTGATTCAGTCCTGTTGCTTCCACACGTGTCTCCTCGTTTGTCTCAGCTCAGATCGAAGCCATCCTGGTCCCGTCCCCATATTGTGTGTGTCATTGCGGGTCATTGCACTCCCACCACCTTTGTCAACTCCATCGACCTCGTACAGAAACTTCGGTCTTCGGTCAGTAGCCTCGCAGCCCGGTCCGCTTTCCTGTCTCCCCATTCCTGTTGTGTGACTCTATCCATCTTCATTGTCGCCTTTTGACCTTCACAACCCATCCTAAATCAATTTCCTTCTTTCCCCTGCCTGTAACTCACAACTCGCCTTCCCCACTCTATCATGGCGGACGCAACGAAATACGGCAACGCTGTCGAGTTCAACGTCGACTTGCATTCCATCTACGCTGCCTATTTGTAAGCTGATGTATCTGATTTCATCTGATCCAGCTTATCCCTGTTCTTCTGCTCATCAGGGGCCACTTCGAGTCTTCCGGCGTAGACTGGTGGGACAAATCATGGGGAGGCTTCTTCGCCACCTTCAATGAGTTTCTCGGATTTGGCTGGGAAGTGATGGGTGAGCCAGTCCCTGCTCATGGATCATCGCCCTACCGATCACTGAACTGTGTCGATATGACCTTGTAGTCGTCGTCGACAGCACCACGGGTCGACCACACATCGCCGTCAGGAGAGAACAGATAGCCCTATTTGCAAAGATGATCCGCACGAGGTAAGTATCGCTAGGATGGGATCCGTGCCAAACCATCTGACCCAGCATAGGTTTGGCGAGTCTTTACCTAAGGATCCACCCACTACACTTCCCCTCAACTCTGTTCCCACGCGCACACTATCCCTTCGTCGTCTCGTCACACTTCATGACCTTCCGTCGTACCGCAAGCTCTCGCAGACATTGCCTGCGGCCGAAATGTCATACCTTCGTACGCGCGTGCGATCGGGCGAGGTTGGCGTTGCAGAACAGCTCTTCTATGCAGGAAGCAGCACACACGAGAGAGACACAGGAGGCGTAGGCGTAAGAGATAACGGCGTCGGATACACCTGGGCATGTGTGAAGACCACTTGGTGGGAGAAAGGCGGCTCACCAAGCGGTTTGGTGCCGGGCGTAGGGAGGACACAGAGTGGAAAGGGGGGACAAGCGGGCAAGGGTTTGGTCTTAGAGGTCGGCATCTCAACCCTACGTTGTGCCAACTTGAGAGCAGTGGTGAGTTCACTGCTCAGCAGATCAGAATGTTCTGATCATCATTCGAGCAGAATGTGTGGCCACCAGTCCCCGCCGAAAATTACCGGAAAAGCCACTTCATATCAGAAGAATGGGTAGACAAGGTCTGTAGCATCATCAAATCGTTTGCTTTGGGTGACTGACGCGGATTCCATGCTAGAGGACCAACTCGAGTCCACCGAACCACCCACGCGCCTATGCCTTCGGGAGCAGCCGTTACGTGTCGGAGACGAGCATAGAGAAGATATTGGAGTGAGTTGTGCCAAGTCGAGAATGACTAAAGACTGACATCCTATAGCGCCACCCTGGCAGCACTGGCCTCACAGGAAAGCGACAACACGGCCAACACACTTGTCCTCCTTACGGTGGGAGAACCGGCTCCATTACCTCTTCCAGCTTCGTCAGCCCTTCCGAATAACATTCTTCATCTAGACCTCCTCGCCCTAGAG
The DNA here is from genome assembly GCA_026538355.1 of Cryptococcus sp. GC_Crypt_5. Taxonomy (NCBI): domain Eukaryota; kingdom Fungi; phylum Basidiomycota; class Tremellomycetes; order Tremellales; family Cryptococcaceae; genus Cryptococcus; species Cryptococcus sp. GC_Crypt_5. The sequence continues at coordinate 27,412 of JALPBZ010000011.1, forward strand.
TTCAACCTTCTCCGTCGCGCTCAAGCTCAAGGCTTGCCGAACACTCCTGACCGCCATCAGCCACTCACGTCTTTACCAGCATTATTGCAGACTCTTCAAATTCCGATCGTCCCCTTTGCGCCCCTCGGCAACGCCGGCAATGACGCTTACTACACTCTTCTTGCATTCCAAAAACTCATGATGGCCGAGACTCGCCTGCCAGACATGCTGTTCACTCAGCCAGATGTGTATATGTCCGGAATGACATATCCTGGCTACTCGGGCCTTGCAGCATCTGGCGGCCCTCACTTTCCGCAATTTCCCTTTCTTCCCATGCCGCCCGCTATCGGATCTGATCGTCATAGTCGTCGCGATTCGAGTGGAAGTTTGCATCGGAACGAGCTTGTTGCTCCCTCTTTCCCGTCGTCTCCATCTCGTCTAGCGAGTCGCCGCGCCAGTGACAATACCCGACCGCGACCGGTATCGATGGGAGACCCTCTCGCGGTACTAGGGAAGGATCTGCTCAAGCGGTCGCAAACGCCCGAAACAACACAGCCCGGTTCCGCCCCTTCTACAGTGCGTCGGGACCGACAGCAAATCACTCGATCCCAAACGGTCTTCTGGGACGATATAGAATACGCTCGGACAACTCCACCAGACCAAGATCGCTTGCCTGATGCACGCGGCAGAAATAGAGATAGCACTCTGAGAGCGCCACTGAAGGCGAATACCACAGGCGGGTCATCTGGCTCCTCGGAGGAAAGAAGCAGGCACTCGAGCATGCTGCCGCCTAGCTCTCTGCGGAGCGGGATGCGCGAATCCAGTAGCGCACGAAGCATCTCTTGGGAGGGGGACATGAAGGCAATGGGGCAGTCTAGGAACCGGGAACCAAGCGCTGGGATGTCAAACGGTCACGCGTCCATTCGAGGAGGTTCAAATGTACGCCGATCCCAGCTGTCCAGCAGTAGTTTGAGTAAAGATCATGCGGGCTCTACTGGCACGGGAAGCTCAACCAAGCTGAGCACCGGCTCGAGCGCAGACACTAAAAGTAGAAGCAACGGCAAGGATTCGGGTACTGCTTTGGCGGAGATTGCGGAGAATAAGACCAAGGACGGCGCAGCAAGTGGCGGAAAAGGCAAGTTGAAGAGCGAGAAGAGTCTGAGAGATATCACCGGAGCTCTGGCGCGTTTCTGGGTGGGCTAGTGTGCTGTGCATATAGTACTCTGAGATGAACCCATAGCACATGTGTAGCTGGATGCACAAGGACTGACGTGCATTGGGCGTACGCTGTGCATGTGCGGGCGCTACTGTGAACATGACACCGAGAAAGACGCGTTTTTACAGGACATTGACCTCCACTGTCGCGCCCAGCTAATTTCAATTAGCCCATCACTTTTCTTTCTCTCGTCGCCTTATCAGACTGTTCAATGACCATCACATTATCCCCACCCCGATTCATCATTTCTACTTCTACATCAATGGGAAGGCCGTCGTCAAAGAATCAGACAGATGTGCCTCCTCAGGCCATCTCAGTAAGCAGCACATCCGATCTTACGACGATCTCGTCAGACGAGCAGGACCCATCAACAAAGCCAACAGCCAACATGAGCAAGAAGAGAGCGAGGGCGAGCAACGCGTCCACTATATCGGGCAAGGAGAATGTCAAGAGAGCCAGAGTCAGCAACGGCGATGAGCAACAGGAGAAGGGCGTGTACTGTCATCAGTGAGCTCAATCGGAGCTGCAACCTCGCGAGTTCCAGCTAATGCCATGCAGGTGTCGACACCGATGCGGCGCTCTAGGTGAGCTGAATGTACAGAGTCTTCGTACCGATCAGAAAAGTACTGACTTTGCCTAGCCTTCGTACGCTGCTCCAAGCTCAAGCAAATGTCCAAGAACGTGGTCCGTCCTTGCAACTTTGCATTCTGCGATAACGACCTAGTCCGGTGGTATGGCATCAATCCTCAAGCTATACGGTGGGAAGGCAAAAACGGCAAAACGCCAGAAGGACATGATCCTACAGCAGGGTACATCTTTGAATGCCCATGCTGCCTGGACGAGTGCCGCAACTCCACGTGTAAGTCTTCGGCTCATGCGTGAGTCGCCATTGACAAAGTGTGCAGGTCGAAAGAAGAAGGGGTTACAGCCGCTAGGGTGCGTTGACTTCACCAATGAAAGTGCTGACAGTGCTACAGCGATACTACCAAGTCTACGAAAGCATCAGAGGGGGCACTTGTATCAAACGGCACCACCTTATTGGAGTCGAAGCCGAGACTAAGCAATGCCGCTGCCCACACAAATGGATCAGCGCTCTCGTACACGTCCGTAATTGCGCTTTCGGACGATTCCGAGCTCTCTGAGCTAGAGTCTGACGAGCGTAAAGTTGCAAAGACAAAACTCGCTACTTCGAGCAACCAAATCACCACGCCCAAAGCAAAAGCCAAGGCAAATAACAAAGAGAAACAGGTCAATGGCAAGGGTACTCCAGCCAAAGGAACGCCTAAAAAAAACAAGTCGGAGCCGAAGGGCAGCGCGAAGAAGGCAGTGAAGGGGAAGGACGCCAAACTCACCAAGAAAGGCGCGAAAGAGACACCCAAGAAGTCTTCGGAGGCCAAAGCCAAGACAAAGACTGAAAAGCCAAAACCTGTCAAAAAGCCTGAAGTCCCTGTGGAGCCACCTGTCTTTGAGAAAGTCGACACGAAGCTCGGTAGAGAGGAAGCCGAGCAGCGTATTATGGTAAATCACGGATTTAGTGACTGAACTGACCTATGATGTAGCTGCGCGAATACTTGGTCCGCTTTCGACCTCTTCTTTCGGTGCCTGAGCGAGCGCTGCCGCCAGTGGATGACTTTGATCGGCCATTGACAGAGGCGAATGTTCGACTTTTCGCTGGTGCGATGCTGGACGCTATCCGCGACGAATTGGAAACCCAAGGTGGAGACCAGAAAGTATGTACAGCTACTCCGGACGCCCGCTAACGATCAACTAGCTCATCGACCAGATCGTGCAAAATCGTGAAGAACTTCGATACTATGCCGATCTCGCTCGTTTCGCAGCCATTTACACCTCTTTGTCTTCTTCCCTGGCATTGCGCCTCCCGGCAGCGATCGTCGACGAGCGTTCTCAGGCAAATGACGCTGCACTGCGAGCAATCCTGGACCTTGACGAGAACTCCCCAGCACCTGCTTGGGCAGCAGACTTGACTGCTGGACCCTCACGCCGTGTCGGCGCCTCGCGAATACCTCAATCCGCCGAGGTCATTCGCATGCTACTAGCGTTTGTGGAAAGGACGATGTCTACTCCCGACATTCGGGGGGACATGGAATACTTCCCGCCAGAGAACGAAGCGCGTCGCAAGCATGCAAGCGCCGTGAAGAAGGAGGTGACTGCGTGGGACAACAAGAGGAAGAAGCTGGCGGAGGCACGAGTCCAATGCAGGAGTCCGGCGGAGACTAAGGCCAACAAGGAATTGGTGAGTCCATATCTCTGCCAAATAGTTGAAGTCTTGCTTATGTGATCCTGAAGACGGTCAAGGAGCAACACGAGCATGAAATGCGAGTAGCTCTGCAGAACGTGAATTTGCGAGCGTTCCTCCACCGCCGTGCGCCACGACACGAACCTGTTGGCGTCGATCTTGACGGTCGAGTCTACTATGCGCTTAGTCCACGTGCCATCGAGGATGATGGTCGACCTCCAATCGGTTGGGCATCAGGATTGTTGGTCTGGGGCAGAGGTGTCCCTCGTAAGACTAGTGATTCGAACGTGGAAGATCTTCCGGAGCAAGTGGAGCGTTGGACTCATTTTGGCAAATCCATCGCGGTCAAAGACTTGATCAAATGGGTAGAGTGGCGCTACAAGAAGGCTGTTATCGCTGCCCGTACCACTGCAATCAAATCCCCTGCGAAGCCCAAGGCTACACCCAGCAAGAAGACACCTTTGAAAGCGACTCCAACGAAGCAGACACCAAAACAACGTACTCTGCTCGAAGTTGTCATTCCCACTTCACAAAAGCGGAACTCGATCACCTCGCCATCCAATAACAAGTTTGATGATGCATCAAGCACATCGTCAGGTCTGACACCTCCTCCGACAGCGAGCAAGGAAGAGTTGCTCGCCCTTGTGGCCCCGAAGGGCTACACTGCCAGCAAGCAGACTGTGGAGGAGCAAGGAAAGGAATTTGTGAGGCGATTGAAAGAAGTTGCGGAATGGTTGGAAGTGCTGGAGTGGAAGGGCATGGGCGAAGTTGCATAGAGAGCACAGGCGAGTCCAGTGCAGTGTGTGGGTGACAGCGCTGGTATACCACGCATCTATATATGGTTGCTCGTCCACTCGGTTGCACTTAAACGTTATGCCACTGCGGACCTTTGACGCGTTGATTGCACAGTTGTTATGGTGCAGTTGTGATAAAAAGAAAACATGTTCAGGCACGGTCCACGTTGAACGCGCTATTCGGCTCGCTTGTCGCTTGCTGCTTGTTGCTTGTCGCACATTTGTTGCTTCTCTCATGGCAGCAGAGATAAACCACTATCTTTCTAACATGATCAGATAAGTTGCACATCGAAACACCGACCCACTCGCGACCATAGATACACAGGATGGAGGGCGAGTCAACCCCTCAGCCCTTGACGCAACCCCTGTCGACTTCTACGACATCACCAATCCTCCTCGATACTCTCTTCCTCATCTTCTTGCGGGTGGTCTACTTTTTCCTTGCTCGGCGCTTCATTCATTACACCGTCAATCCCGCGATAAGAGAAATATCAAAGCCAGAGTCATTGCTCCCTCCTCCGACATCCTCAGAGGCCGCAACAAGAGCGACCAACAATAATGGCATTATCCCCATGTCAGACATCGATTTCGATGTGGACACTGAGGATGACTTGATCACGTCAGGAGGCATGGGTACGCCCATGTCATCTTATCCATCGTCACCTGCTCCTGCCGCGCATAAGAGCTTGCCTTTGACCCGCGAGGGCTTCCCCAGACGGGGAACGGAGGAATACTTTGGGCCTTATCCCCCATCAACGTCAGCACTACCTTCAAATCCGTCTCAAGGTGATAACATCGAGCTGCTGCAGCTTGGCCAGAAGCTGAAAGATGCAGGTGCTGGCATCAGCAAAAAGGTCCAGGTCCTGCAATTGAGCCATGGGAAGAGTACCGGTGCAACGACGGGAACTAAGGGCACCAAGAGGGCTACAAGGGGTTTACACCGTATATCTAGAACACTGTTCTCGGTGTGCTTTGCCGAATCATGCAATCTCCTCACGCTGGTCATCTTTCACGCCTTGGGCATACTTCACTCAAGGTGAGTGCGAAGCGAGCTGTACACCGCGCTAAAGCTTCAGATCCCGCCGTGTCAACTTCTCCATATCACTACATGTCCTTCTAGCGATCATTATGCTCGTCGTCCCCCTCGTTCAATGCTTGCTTCTAACCTACCGGTCCAGAGGTAAGTTGAGAAACAACGGAGATCGCTTACGTCCGAAGACTCTTCCACAGCATCGACGTCTTCGTCATCCCTCTCATTCACGTCACGCTTGCTCATCTCTCTCATTCCGTTCACACTCTACATCTTCCTCTTCACCCGAATACCGCCGTACATCACTGCGATTCCTATTGCCAGTCCAACACCAGAGCCCACTCCAGCGATTGATGTGGAAGACCCCTCAGCGACTTCCATCGATGAAGCAATCGTACAATGGTCGACCTCTGGTCCAGAGGGATGGGAACAGGGTGGTTGGCTTGCGCCAAGCCTTGGTCGAGTCGTAGTTCTCGGCATCGTAGCCTTGGGCTGTCTGTCGGGCTTCGGTGCAGTACGGTCAGCATGGAATTTTACAGAGCATATAGTCGGATTTGGCAGGTGAGTGGACTACTATCAATGGCGCTAATCGCACAGCCAACTGCTCTCTGACAACGACATCCTCCAAGCCGAGAGGTCATTATATCGCGTTCGACACGACCTCGTTACCAAGCGCGAGGAGCTCAGTCGAGTCACTATGGCAAGCGGCATGGGGTCGCCGGCCAGGGGCGGATGGATGGGCAGAGTTTTTGGAGGACAGGGTGATCAAGGTGGGTTTGGCTTGAAGAGCGATTGCTGATTTGCTGCAGAGACGGCTTCCTTGCAAGCGGAGCTAAGAGGACTAGAAGCAATGGAATCCCAAGTTGCCAAATCGCTGAAAGCGATGAAACTGAGAAAAGTGAGATCTTGCACTCTCGCAAAGCTAACAGCCTAGAAACGGCAAGTGTTTGGCCAGACACTTCGCGGTCGACTATACAATATCCTTGGATATGTTTTTGCATTTTATTGCGCGGCACGCTTGCTTATGGTGAGCTAGCATCCGAGGTTAAGCTAATATATCAGTGTCTACCTTCGCTGTTTTTCGCCCCCCTGTCAACGTCTCAGGGAGAGGAGCAACAAGAGGGAAGAAAAGGCAACACCAATGGCGATTGGATATCCTTTCTCTTGGCATCGGCCATTAGTCATCTCCCCACAGACTCGGTCGACATCGACGTAGGCGTATGGAGCCGTGGCATTTCTTTGATACTCACTGGCTTGCTGATCCTCTCGAGTCTGGCCCAAGTGATGAGAAGCTTGAGCAGGATCTTGCGCTTGACGAGTAAGACGGTCGGAGCCGGCTTCCTACTGCTCTCTTTGGGACAGCTCTTTGTAAGTCAACAACCAAGCGGGCAATGACTGACATGAGCAGTCCACATACGTAATCTCGCTCTTAGTCCAATTGCGAACATCGCTGCCTCCTGCTCCCCTGGTCGATAATGATCCGTTCATGTTATATAGCAACGGCACGAGCATCGACACTTCTTCTGCTCCCACGGACACCTCTCTACTGTCCACTTTACCGGATTTCCGCGTTTTTGGTAGATTGTTCGATATCATGTTCCTTCTCGCCGCAACGTCTACGGCAATATATCGCTACGTGGCGTTGAAGGTCGCAGGAGCTGACGACAGTGGCGAGGTGTATCGTCATTAAGACATGTAGAAATTAGATGGGTTCGGTCATGCATAAATAAAGGGTATCAACGTGCTGGGTAATCCTTGCTCCATATTTCCGTCAACTCTGCCGTCAACTCGTCCGGGACTTTACTGAGCGGGGGATCTTTCTGTGAATGGGCCAATATGTCTTCGGCCTCAGAAGCTGATGCCTCGGCCTCTTGATCCGTTCCCCATTCGCCGTGGCCATCGTCACTTTCTACAGGGAGAGGATCGGGTACGGTCTCTTCAGTTGTGAAGGGGGATGTGCTATTAAAGGCAGCTGCATGACCATTGCCAATGTCGACTGTCTTGGCATGATGTCTTACATCATGTCGGGCACGATCACGGACTCGATCTGCCTCAAGAGTATGAAGGTGTGCGCTCCGTGCTAACCGACGAGGCGCTGCACCTCCCGGTCCTCGAGGAGGCAAGGACGCTCGCGGTCGCGGAGATGTCGAGCCGAGGGTGATAGGTGGAGGAGAGAACGAATTTTCGCTTGCCGAAACAGATCGGAAGTTGGGCATGAACAAAGATGGTTGACGGCGCTGCCTAAGGGTAGTGGGAGTGCCTGGACGACGCGCAGAGCCGTTTCCTCGAGTCAAGGTGACATGCGATCGTGTGGGAGTGGGTGATGTCATCATTTCGCCGCCATTCGCTTCCTCGACTGGTGAGTGAGCAGGACGAGCTTGTCCAATAATAGCGGGCGGCCTCCCCTGACCCATATCAATGTGTAGCCCTGTCAGCGGTCCCGAAATACTCTTCCGGCTGTAGATGCTACGTCTGCGCCGGGCTTCTGCTAAGAGTGGTTTGAGCACTGCGTCGATCGTGCTACCTCTTGTTGCCACGCCAATGACTACAAGTGCTAGAGTAATGAACATCTGCGCAACACCACGGCGCCTTTCGTAACCGAGCTGACGAATCAGCCGTATTCCTGTCATGCTTGCTTACCTCATCTGTCAATAAACGCATCTGTATTTGCATGGTCTTGCGCTCATGGTCCATGGCGACACGTTGCTGCTCCAATTGGGAGATTACCCTTCCAAGACGATCCTCCTGGCGCATGCGCTGCTTCTGTCAGTCACACGTCCCATATACGAACTCACTTCTTGCTCCCATCGTCCGCGGTCCTCTGCCTCCCATTCGGCCCGCCACTGATCCCAATGCTTTTCCATTCTACCTAACATGTGACGCATCAATTTGGCTTGCTCCTCGATATATCGTGAGACCAGCGAAGAATTTCCCTCGAGCGCGTTCAAACGTCGCACAATGAATGCGTAGATCGATTCGGAAGAGTCTGAACGAGGTGATACAGATCGAGTATAGATTGTCGAAGGCGATGCGGTAGGCTCTGTAACGGACGCATTCGTATCGATTTGCGCGTTGCCGGATGTCATTGGAACCTCTGACGTACTCGAGGCGGGGGGCGTGTCTAGGACCGTGGACATGCTCTCGATCCCTCCAATAACCTCTGTTAGCATGTCTTGCGAGCTGAGACGGTCTGCCTGGGCGTGGAGGAGCTTCTCCAATTCGTCCAGTTCTTTTTCTCTTAATATCTGGCGCTTCATTTCATCTTGCTCCTTTTTCTTCTCTGCCTCCTTTTCTCTTGCACGACGTTCCTCTGCCTCCTTCTCCCTGTGCTTGTCCTTCTCCTTGGCACCTGCTTTGATCCGCCTCTGCTCCCACTTGAAAGCCTCCATCTGGTTCATGCCATATACCTTGAGCTGGGATACCGGGCAATAATACTCGGTACCGTAGAAAGAGGGGAAGTCGAGGCGTACGAAACGGTGGAATGATGTGGGTTGCGCAAGGGAAAATGTCTTAATCGTTAGTCAAGTCTATGTGCTGGAACTCACTTGCACGCCTCGGACATTCTTCCCCATAAAGGTACCAACATCAGTCCATTTATCGCCGCCAGTAGCGCTCTCTTCCGAGTCATCTTCTCCGCCGACACTGACTCGTACTTCACGCACGACTCCGCTGAAGAACTCCCACACCGCGATCTCGATGGCGTCGATACGAATCTCATCACAAAGCTCGACAACGACCCAGTGTTCGTTGGCCTTGCATGGTGTAAGCATGTATCGATCGCGCGATTTGTGAAGAAGGGATGAGGCGTGCTGGGTTTGAGGAGAAGACGAATGTATACGCGCTGAACAGTCGGGAGAGGCATAATTGTATCGATGTGCTGGAGGAGCTGCCGAAGGTGCAACAGGAATCGAGCTGCTGGACGATGTATTGACAAGCGTGGTTTGTACTGGAGCTTTGCCCGATTCGCTCGATTCAGTGATTTTGGCCAAGGTAGAAGAATTTGTCTGAATTGTACTGCTTTGTGAGCTTGTCATGGTGGATTCGGCTGAACCGCTAAGTGATTGCTCATCCTCTTCCTCCTCGTCCTCCTCTGCGATCTTGAGTCGTTTCCACTCCTCGAAACTGACGAACGGCTCGGGATTCGCTTCCGGTACTGCTGGTTGAACATGCTCAATCACACTATCATTCGCTGTGGTGAGATTTGTTTCGACTTGATTTAGATCAGGAGGTACGGGACATTCCTCTGGCTCCCGTAGGTCCGCCCATTCATCGCTGAGGGAGAAACCAACATCCCAGAGTGTTATCGGTCGGTCAGAGGCTGCCGAGGCGGACGGAGCGGAGCTCGAAGATGTCGTAGCACTTGAATTGTTGGCAGCGGACGTCGAGGCGAGTAAGAGGATTGAGTTGACCAGGTAGACTGGCAGAATTGCGCGCGCCCGCATCGCGCTGCTGCTGGAATCGCGGTCGAAGCTGTGAAGCTGTGAAGCTGTGAAGCTGTGTTGTTAGACCGTCGTTGTTGTCATCAACATTGCTTGTGAACGAAGACACGGTTAATGAGTCGACGAGCTGATTTGCTCCCGCCGATGAGCCAAAGTACTCAAGTATGACCAAAACAAAACATCTCTTGATTCGTTTGTTTCACCAATACAAGCTCGTTCAAGGTGCCTCCCGCGCAGAAGATCCAAGTGCACAAGGCGTATGACGGAGCATATATCGAGAACGCTGCGCCTCGTTTCCCTCTGGATTCTTCCACTGGAACATACAGGCCAGCTTGCGTCGAATAACCCGGCATGTTCGCCTTGCAGCCAAGCGTGTACAAAGCTCTGAAACACGCTTGCTGGGTCTCGATGTATATTCATGACATTTAGCGCCGTTGAGCGATAGCTTGGTTGTTCCAGTCTCTATACGGACGAACTGTGGACAGTCATCCTGATGTAAGTCGGCTGCAAGATCTCTGACTGGTCTCTGCTTGCGCGAACCGGTGGAAAGTTGATAAAGTCTGTCGCGGTCCTTATCGGGATAGCATGAGAAACATGACCAGCCGATGCTCAGACATACTTATGTTTAGCATCTTACTCACCCGATCCAGCCAGCTACGCATCGTTATACAACGTGAAGAGATGCATATGTATCGCGATGAACAGCTGACATTCTTGCCCGCTCCGCATCCTCGTCACTCAACCTCATCCTAGTCGCAGAGCGACCATTTACCATCGACGATGCCCTTCACTCGCAATGAACGCTGGATCGCCACTATCTGTCTCCTTCCGTCGCTCATTGTTGCTGCTCCTTTGCCTTCAGAGACAATCACGGTGCCGGTCACTTCGTCTCCAACCCTCTTTCCTGTTCTTCGGTCGATGTCAAGTGTACCCACCGCCTCGTCGACATTTGAGGCCGTCAGTCCGATCTTCACTAGCCCACCCGTTGTGCAAGAGCAGGTCTCGCCGCTGCTCCTTGAGCCGGGTAGAGACACTGTGACAATCGGTCCAACACCTACCGCCGCATCTTGGACCGCTCCGCCAAACTTCTCGAATCTAGCAGCATTCTCCGTCTCCGCTTATGCTGCGGGAGCGTCGAATCTGGCTGTACTTGCAGGCTCTCCGTCTGCGTCGGGCGACGCAGCAGCAGAGGCTCTGAAAGGAGGTGAGGTGTGGGATCAATCTCAAAACTCGCTGCAAGTCTTCTACCCACAAGGATCGATCAATCCGGGAAATAAGCCTCAAGGTGGTGCTGAGTTTTATGCGCAACCCGTGGATATGACTGCGGCCACCAACGCGACTCTGCAGTATAGCGTATACTTCCCCCCTGATTTCGACTTCGTCAAAGGCGGCAAGATGCCCGGTCTGTATGGTGGGCACAAAGGCTGTTCGGGCGGTAACGCAGCGGAAGAGTGAGTCCCTTGTCAAAAGAGAACAAGCTAATCCGGTAGTTGTTTCAGCACTCGCCTCATGTGGCGGAGCGGTGGTCTGGGAGAGCTCTATCTCGTGAGTTTCATCGCGTGAGCAGTGCTCACCATCCAGTATGCCCCCAAGGATAAACAGACACCTTCGCTGTGTCAAACAAAACCAAAGTCAATTTGCGACTCGCAGTATGGCCTATCGATCGGTCGTGGAGCTTGGACGTTTGCACGCGGCCACTGGACCACGGTCCGTCAGGACGTATGGCTCAATACACCCGGACAGAACGACGGCGGCTTCAACATCTGGGTTGATGGACAGCTTGTATTGACAGCTAACGATGTCCGATATCGCGAGAATGCTGACGCATGTCTTCAAGGGCAGAATATGCCTACAGTCGATGCGTTGAGCTTTGGCAACAGCTCGATGGACACGATGGATGAGGATTGGCAGACAGCCGAAAGTTTGGCTGCGACGTTGACATCAACCACCTTCGTCACCGTCACGTCAACTATGAGCTCAACAGCTACTGGTTTGCGGCGGCGTCAGGAGGCGACAGACAACGACGCACAGTTGACGAATAGAGTGACTGCGCAAGCTACCGACTCAGCCACTCTTGCCACCGGACCCGTCACACGACCGATTACCATGCCCGCCACCACTTTGCAAACTCTGACGCTGGCGTCGATGGAAACCGCTGTGACGCCGTTGCCCACTGCGGCCTCGTACCCAGTGTCCGTTGCCTATCTGCCGAACTCGGCGCCTGCGATCAATGCTGCACCATTGATTGTGGAAAGTCCGCCTGTCGTCGTTCAGAGCGGTCACGCATCACCGCAATCGCTTCCTGCATGCTCTGTCGGCTTCATGGGCATGTTCTTCTCGACGTTCTTCGGCGGTCACACGTCAGATTGGGCTTCACCGAAAGATCAATATTCATATTTTAGAGATTTTGAGATGTGGATCAACATTTAGAGAGGATGTGCTTAGTAGCAAATTTGATTCCGTCACAGCATGTATCGTCACTCGCTCACTCGTGCACCGCGTAAATTGATCACAGTCATTGTTTCTTACAGCATAGCTGCTTGGCTTTACCACTTCCAAACCACACGCAATGTATGAGCCCCATCTAGTCGACCATGCCAGCGAGCACCGTGGACATGATGGCGACAACATGACTCTGCTCGAAGAGCTGGACAAAATCGCACCCATCAAGGCCTTTGACGCGTTTCCAAAGGCAAGTGAATGGCCTGTTGTCATCTCTGACCATGTCAGGTTCAATCGACATATAACGTCCAATCAAGAAGAGGAGGAGTTCTTACGGCCATCGTTGGAACAATAATCTTTCTGCTTGTGTTGGTGAGTCCGACTCCAACGTACCGTGTTGACGCAGCCCCAGAACGACCTGGGAGAATGGCTGTACGGTGCACCCGACTACACCTTTCAAGTAGATCACACATTGCAAAAAGAACTACAGCTAAATGTGGACCTGACCGTTGCGATGCCTTGTCATTGTAAGTGCACTGCTCGAAACGAATGCTCACGTCAGTCCTCACGGTGGATTTGCGCGACGCCGTTGGCGATCGTTTACACCTCAATAATGACTTTGTGAAAGATGGGGTGAGTGAAAGGTTACAAGCGTAGGCTGACTCTTTAGACCAATTTCAATCTAGGGAAAGCTTCCAAGTGAGCAAGACGTTCCCGGGCCCAGCTGACCGCAGACTCATCTCACCCACCTCGGCCTCGGCTTCGGAGATTATCTCGTCTTCTCGTCGACATACTCCAAGCCAGCGGCGCGCGTTCTCCGGCATCGCACGTTTGTTCACCAAGCGACGCGTGAAGAATGAGCATTCGGCTTACAGGCCAACGTATGACAAGGTGGAAGACGGCCCAGCCTGCAGAATATACGGTAGCGTTGAGGTGAAAAAGGTCACCGCGAATCTACATATCACCACGTTAGGCCACGGTTATATGAGTTTTGAACACACCGAGCATCAACGTGAGTCCGCACGCATGAATGACAGCTAATTATCAGTCATGAACCTGTCACACGTGGTCCACGAGTTCTCGTTTGGCTCGTTCTTCCCTGCTATTTCACAGCCCCTAGACCTCAGCTTTGAAGTCACTGAGCAACGTGAGTTTCGCAAGCGCAATGCCGCTAATATAGCAGCTTTCACTATCTTCCAATATTTCCTCCGCGTGGTGCCTACGACATACATCGATGCGAGCAGACGGAAGCTTGTGACTTCTCAGGTAAGCAAGCAGAGCCAGACAGCGCTAATGTCAGTATGCCGTAACCGACTATTCGCGGTCATTTGAGCACGGCCGAGGTGTTCCAGGAATCTTCTTCAAATATGACCTTGAAGCGATGGCCTTGACCATACGGGAGCGGACCACCACCTTCTATCAATTCTTGATACGGCTTGTAGGCGTGATAGGTGAGCACAGCGTATGTCAAACAAGCTAATACGTAGGCGGCGTATGGACAGTGGCCGCATTTGGGTTACGCGTTTTCAACAGGGCGCAGAAGGAGGTGATCAAAGCAGTTGGCGCGGAGAAACCGTACATTCCCTCGTCCCATTTCCAGCCATCGCCCGCAGGAGGACATGAAGGAGACAGCTACTTTGGGCGGAACTCGCCAAGCGGCAGGGTTATGGCAAGAGCAACTAGTTGGATTTCTGGCGATAGATAACATATGCATCCTACAGTTCGGCTTGTAAAGCGACTTGTGCGGTCGCCCGCTCCGCAGCTGCAAGCCTCCGTTTCTTTAGTACGTTCTCGATGAAGAACTCGCCCGCTTTGTAACTTGATCTGACAAGTGGCCCGCTGGCTACGTACAAAAAGCCCATTCCCTCGGCTACTTGTTTCCATCGAGCGAATTCCTCGGGTTCCACGTAACGATCAACTTTCATATGACGTTTGGTGGGTCGCATGTATTGGCCGAATGTCACCACGTCTACATCGGATTGGCGCAGACCTGTCTGTCAGCACAGGCTGTTATCAGATGACCTACGTTTCAATGTCTCGTGGATCTCGTCCTCCCTCTCTCCAACACCAAGCATTATACTGGTCTTAGTCAGAATCTCCTTTCCCGCAGCCTTTGCCCCTCTCTTCGCTTCCTCGAGCACTCGCAAGCTCTGTTCGAAACCAGCCCGTCGATCACGAACGAAGGGTGTACAGCGCTCGACTGTCTCCACGTTATGGGCGAAGACGTCAAGGCCAGAGGCAGCAACGGCGTGTACGGTCTCAGGGCCTTTGCTCGCAAAGTCGGGAGTGAGCGCTTCAACCAAAATTGAGGGTGCTTTCTGCTTGATCTTTGAGATTGTGGATGCAATGTGCGCAGCTCCGCCATCGGCAAGGTCTTTCGTAAGCGATATTCACATTATAGTTGGCTCACCATCTCTGTCCACGCTGGTCAACACAATATAGCCCAAACCCCAGCGACTGATTGCCTCGGCTGTGTTCTCCGGCTCATGGATGTCGAGCGGAGGTGGTGCTCGTGATGTTTTGACCGAGCAGAACCGGCATCCTCGCGTACATTGATCCCCCATAAGCTGAGCCATCAGCGATGTCAACGCGCGAATACTCACCATAATGGTAGCAGTCGCTGCACCTTTGCCTCCCCCCCAACAATCACCGATATTCGGGCACTTCGCCTCTTCACATACAGTGTGCAAGCCAAGCCCTCGTAAATCCTGTTTGATCGCGCTGTACGACGCGCCGGTCGGGATCGGATGTTTGAGGAACGATGGCAATCGGGGCCTGCAGTATTAGCGGAAGATTTCGACCAGATACTCACTGTTTGGTGTTCCCTAGAACCACCCGATCCCCTGCAGGAGGCAGTTCCTCTCCAGACGCAAAGTCATCGAATGTGAGGCCATCGTCCAGCTTTGCAAATCGTCGCTTCGGCGTTGGGGGAGGTGTGGGCGAGGCGGTGGCGAGGGAACGACTGAGCGCGGGCACTGTTACGCGATGACACTTTGAAGTCGAAGCGTGAGTGAGTCGTGAAACGAGCATGATGAGGAAGGATCAAATGACAGGTCGCTGGTTGGTTGAAAGAAAAACGATGAGGAGGTCAAGATGATAAAGCAAACAGAAGAAGAGCAGCGACGGCGATGAGCAAAGGGGATGGTGGTCGAGAAATGGAAATGGAAATGGAAATTGATTAGCCGAATGGCGGAGGCGAGATTGGAAAATAACACGCTTGGGAAGGGACATCACGTGACCCAAACACTCCCCCGTGAAGCGGTGTTGGGGCCCCTTTGTCAACATTGACTGAGCTGTCGCAACTGTTTCATGCATATGTATGCTCTATTCGAATCCTTTCAACTCGACTCAACCATTCGCATCATCATCGTGTGGACAGGCATTCCCGCAGCGATGGCACAGCAACCAGCAGACAAATTTGCCTCACACCTCATCAATCAGACGCTGTCCTCAATTGCTCTTCTCGAGTCCTTGTCGATTATCAATTCCGCAGACGCCACGCTAATACGTCAAAAGCTGCCTTCACCTACTGGTCCTTTTCCAACACTTGACCCGTCTCCTTCGTTCTCTCAGTTGAACATTTCGCAATCTTCGCCGACGAGCTGGGCTGGTAACCACGCTCAGGAGCAAGCTCCGCCCACTCTTCCTCCGAGAAACCGTCTTTGCGATAGCGAACCGCGCGCAAAGGCCTTGTGGGATTTCAACGGAACGGTTGGTTGATATCTGGTGGACGATGCTGACATTGTAGGCCGCGGACGATCTACAGTTTAGGTGTAATGACATTATTGTTATAGACGAGGAGGGTGAGTGGCTAAAGTTGGCCCAGCTGACCTCGAAGTGAACGACACCTGGTATCGGGGCAGGGTCATCCCTGCTGGGCATAGCGCACCGTTACCTAGATCTGGGCTATTTCCAGCGAATTATGTCGAGAAATTGCGAGGCGATCCCGACTTTTCTTCGAGACCTCCGCCACCTAATCAATACTACTCGTCGCCGCCTGGGCCCCAGGCGATGATTACGTATCAGCCAGGTCCGGCTCAATACGGGTATGAACAAAAGCCACCCATCCAAGGGCAAATGCAAACGATGCCTCCACAGCAACAACTGCAAGGCGGCGCACAAAATCCACAGGGTAAGGGCAAGTTCGGCAAGATTGGGTCGCAAGTGAGTTAAAATGTCGTAGTCCACGCTGATGTCGTAGTTGGGGAATGCCGCGGTGACTGGCGCGGGTTTCGGCTTTGTGAGTGCCAGCGCATAGCTATCGATTTCTAAGCTAATCGCCGGCAATAGGGATCTGCCGTTGCCTCAGAGATGGTTCATGCTAGTGAGTCGCTCCGTCCGATCGTTCGCTGACGACAAAGTCTTTTGATGTTTTCTTCCTGACTTTGTTGTATATATCAATCTTTCGTCGACCTATCCAGTCCTTGTGATGAACACTGCCCCGTCAGTTTCGCTGATAAATATCAACGACTCAAAGACCGTTGCCGCGATATCGCTGCTGCTAATCTCGAGCTCAAGTTTGAGTTCTGCTCATTTGGTCGGATAGCTTCAATCAGCTCACTTCGTAGCGATCCGCCTATCTAGCTAATGGCCGAAGGATAGTTGACTCACACGCCAGATCCCTGCAGATCCGCGGTTTGTGTTAACGATACATCGCATCGGTGTTCTTCACCTCTATCACGTTCTTGGTCATTCGCCTGTCAGGTCACGCCATGAAACACCTCATATTAGCGCCCCACTTCGACGTTATCCCTTTCAAGCATGCTCCCCCTTGTGGGTGGACAAGAAGCCGGTGTGGCGCGAACGACTTCTTTCGTCCGTTCCAACTTCGCGTCTCATCATGGCTCATCTGCTTCGGGCCGCAACACGTCGTGTTCGCGCGAAATAACGTCGCCCCTAAATCATTCATGTTGGCAGGACCTCTTGATTCAGCCGCGTACCATTGCTGGATCAGCCTACACGCTAAATAGCAGTTTCTTTTCAGTACGCGTCAATTTAGCATGTATTTCGTTTGCTGCAGACTTGTGGACAGTAGCGTCCCACGCCAGAGTGCTTGGGCTACCGCGGTCATGCGAGGCGACAGCGAGTCGGTTGAGGCAATCTTGTCTAAAATGAGATAATCAGCGGCCACCGATTTGCTTCATTCCATCAAGATAGGCTGATGTCAAGGGTTGGACCGAGCTGGAAGCCCTTTTTTGGTCGGCAGGCAAGTCTTGTGTCAAGAGAGATTACCTAAACATATTTTGACAGATATGGTAGTACACACTCAGAAGATATCCTGAGACAGCTCTAGCGGTGGCTTGAAATGACAAAAATAAATCTCCTGCCATGACCCGGTCAGGTGACCAGTCATGCCACGAGCACACAGCGTGTATTTGTGCAAGTCCACGCATGCACGGCAAGTAATTGTGCTCCGCAAAGTCAGACAGCAAGTGCCCGTGGACGCCTCACTTCCTCAGCGAGTATCTGACCACACCCACAATTGCTCTGTGAGGTATTGTAGCAGGCACATGCAACCACAGGGAGCACTTGTGCAGTGATCTGTGCTGCCCTTGACCAAGTAGTAGAAAGGTATATAAGCCGGGCACTTTCATTGCTTTGCATCCTCCTTCCTACAGATCAAAGATATCGAAACCTCTTCCTACATACCCTTTGCTCATTGTCACACCACTCACGATCTGTTCCAGTCCTTTGACCACACTCCTCCTTTACCACATCCTCTGGCTTGCCAACTCAATTGCTCCAAGCCAACCCACCTTCGAGCACCTCACATGCTCACAAACCACCGTCACTTTTTGTAATGCAAGCTTGCCTTGAACTATTGTTGTCCATCCAGTCTCTGGTGGCTACCAGGCCTTCCAGGCACCGGTTTGCAACACTCCCTCTCCTCACCTTACATCTCAGCTTGTTATTCTTTTGTACATTTTCATCGACTGCAATCTGAATCTTCCTCTTCTTCTACTTCCTCTTGTTCTTCATCTTGTGTTTCTTGTTCTCCTACTACTTTACATTATTTCTCTCTCTCAGCATCATTTGGCCGGACTCATACATCTGTAACATGAGCTGGCCGAGTAAGAGAATGGAGGCCAATTATCACATGGCCATGTATGTGTTGCCTTTTTGTGGCAAGACAAAGGGCGTAGGGCAAAAGTGTGTTCGAAAGACTGAAACAGATTAAGGGGTGTAAGTAGTCATGAAAAGGGTTGTAGGAAGTGGTTCTGATCTTTTTGATCCATTGAATGAAGGATTCGGAGCTATAAAACTGATATGCTTGTGTATTCCTGCTGGCCTGAGGCTGACACAGCGCTGCCGCCCAAGTGCGCGTTATGTGTCGGAAGAAGTGCCACTTAGCCACTAGTGATCTATCACCGCCTAATTTCGTTTCTCTCACGCGTCTATACTTTTATGCATCCTTTATCGTCTTCTTCTTCTTTCTCTTTTATATACCTCTAGCATGCAAAAGCTTCTCGCAGTTCAACATTATGCTTGTGCGCTCTTGTCGCGATATCTCGCAATGCAGTTGTGGCTGTACTTTGATATCCGCGGAGGAACTGAGGTGTCCACAGTCACTTGCTGTGTGCTGTCTGTGTACCATGCAGATAGACTTTCGGTGTTTCAGATGTAAAAACACCAGACTTATGTCTTGAGTCGTCAGAATTTGCAAAACTATACAAGGTTTTGAATGGTATACTTCATGATTGTTACCACTTGTTCTTGCTCTCCTGAAATTCTTTCTGCCAACGTTGCCCTCCAAAAAACAGATACCTGTCTTGTCTTTTGATAAGCGTAGCTTGCAAGAATTAACATCAATGTACTATCTTTCTTTTGTGCTTTTCTTCATTTCTTGTTATGGTCCTTTTGTTCTCTGTAGACCTTAAGACGCACTAATCTTTCCACTGTAACGGACGTTGTATGGTGCATGATAAGTCTTTTTTGTACCCAGGTTGTCATCGATGAGTGACTGCATGAGCCAGACCAAAGTGACTGAGGTTTATTGAAACTATAAAGCATTGATTCTAGATGAGGTTCAAATTTGCAAATGTTGAGCTGTATAAGCGCTGCAAACCAAGGTACTAGAAGAGAAGGATACACCGACAAAGAGATAAAAAGATGTATAAGGGGATGGACCGTTGTCGCTCAATGTATCATTCAGTTTGAGAAGACAGCCAGGTAAATGCTTTGATTTGACCTGCCTTGGTGCTGGACGCTTCATCCATCGTTGAACAACGGCGTAGTGTCAGGAATGGGGGTACGGGTAGGGACGGAAGTGCCTTCACACCTTGTGAAGGTTGAATGACTCTGGCTTGTCTGGCTAGGACTTGTAACTTGGATGGGGAGTGGATTTGAAGACAGAGTACCATTGATCCGTAGCTGGGGAAAAGAAAAACTAAGTACTGAGAATGGGCCGCTTATATATGCGCTAGAAACGATGACTAAACGGGGGCTCGACTCCGTCGATTCGTCTGTCTCGGTCCGTATCCGTTTGATCCGTCACCGTCGACCCGTCATTATCAATCCGAGTGTATCGATCCGAGACTATTGATCCGAGACTGTACTGAGTGGCTGAGGCGTGAGCGGGAGCAGAACCCAACACCAGTGCGGGAATGCCATACTTGTCCTTGAGTGTTTCATGACAAAGAGATGACAAAACTTTTACTCCTAGTGAAGACTGGGCGACTCTGGCTTGTTCAAATGAGAAATGCAAATCTGTAGGAGAAGACAAGTCATAACGTTGTTTTATGGTCGGGGCAGAGTGAAGCTGAGAACCAGGAACAGTCTGCATTTATGTAGACCTAAAGTAATGACTGCACTAGATACACTTGCGAGAGTTGGTCAACATAATGAGCTACATGAGCTAACACATGCGATGTATGTCCGAGTTCACATTCAGTTGATTAAGCATTTCACTAAGGATTGGTGGGCAATCTATTTAAGGAAAAGGATGTGCACCAGTGTTTATGAGGGCAGGAAAGGGGAGGTATGCTTCATCAACCAGAAGAGGAAAGAGAGAGAGACACTTGAGGTTTTACCTTGAGCCTCTTGGTGTTCTGCATAAAAGTTCAAGTGCCTCTTTGATATGTGTCCCAGTGACTCTGAGACGTCGAAAAAGGAAATCAAGTCCTGACGTTCAGCTCCCTTTCAAATGCAAGAGTTAAGACCATTCGATTCACTACTCTCGAGTGTTGACTCGACGGGCTTGAGGATTTTATTGATGAAATCAAAGATTGGGTTGTTTGTTTCAACAGAACGGCTGCGTAGAATTTTGAATGACGATGCGATATGACTGAAAGACATCACTAGCCGAGGCGTGGTGACGATAGGTGTTTCGAACTGGTTTATGAGAGGCCTGGTATCAGACCAGAGACTGGATAGGCAACAATCTAACGCAACCTTGCATCACAAGTAACGGCGGGGATCTATGTGCTTGTGAGTTGGTCAACATTGGGCTGGCTTGGAAAGATTGAGTTGGCAAGCCGGAGGATGTGGTAGAAGGAAGTGTGGCAAAAAGGCTGGAACAGGCCTTGAAAGGTGTGATCGAGCGGTGGGAAGATGGGTGGGAAGGAACTCTCAGGGAGAGGTTTTGATACTTTTGGTTCTTGGGAAGGAGTATGCAAATTCACAAGAGTACTCGCCTTATATACCTTTCTACCACTTGGTCGAGCGCGGCACAAAACTCTGTACTAGCGCGCGTTGTGGAGTGGATTCTGGATGCCTTCTCAGAGTAGAACATGTGTTGGGCAGCTGAAGTCTTTGACAGGATGCTGGATCCCTAGGGTCTTAGAGTAGGAAATGTGATGGGCAGCTGAGGTTCACGACAAAAGAACATGACACCAGTGCGACAAGGCCACTCTTGTCCTTGAGTGGGCCATGACAGGCGGTCCGTACGTCCACTGCAACCAGAATCTTGAGCACACCCTACCGGAATGTATAAAGACTGGTTGAAGAAGATATATGGATTGACATTGCGACGGATCGTCGAAAGACGGCGCTTTCGAAGTATGTATTGGTTTTAGAGGATCTACGAGGGCAACACTGACACTAAAGCCAGCGCCTCCTACATGTGTGTGTATACAAAAGGACGAAATGGTGTCAAATTTCGACGCTCAGGCAATATTGTGCCTAGCTCAACATTGAATGAGATTCGAGGGCCAACGGCCATCAGGTAGGTCCCATCACCAGCTAGGCGCTGTTGAGTACTTCATACCGCCTGCATGTTCGCGTTAAGAACTAGTTTGATGATTACTCTTCCATTACTGTTATTTAAATCCCATGGCATGACGCCTTCGTGATTCTATTTCATGATATGCTCCGATCCATTTTCTTACAGCCCCAGAACCAGCACTGTTCGTGCCGGTGTGTAGACCTGAAGGAAGTTTTGGCGACCGTTCCACTCCATCGGCGTCGTGAAGTATCTGCCATTGAGGTCGATACGATCGTGCCCGCCGAATTTTGCCTCGTCACTGGTCAAAATCACTTTGTATTCACCCGGAGCGTCAACTCCGACTCGATAGTCAGTGAAGGATTGAGTCGGATTGACTAGAAAGCGTTTCAGTAAGCTGTCAAACGCTTGTTCAACTCACAATTGAAGATGAAGAGCAGTCCGGCGCGCTCGAAAACGATCACCTTATCGGCTTCATTCTTGAGTGAAACGTATGCCTGCGTTCGGACCAAAGATCAGTGAGGGTAGCTGATTGAAGGAAGCGATCTATTCACCTGGGGTGCGCTGAGCCACTTGTACGTGCTCTCCAACCAGTTCATGGCAATGTCGAACTCATTGAGGTACTTGTATCGAAGCATCTGATTGTCTACCAGGTTGAATTGCCGCCGAGCGTGGGCGAAGGAGTTGCCATTCCCCTCCCGAGGGAAATCCATCCATCTATTGGTTGAGTCTGTCAGCTTGTTCCGAGGAAAGCCAACCCAATACCCACTCAGGATGACCAAATTCGTTGCCCTCGAAGTTCAGATAGGCCTCTCCGCCGAGCGTGTGAACGATTAATCTATGTGGGAGGTCAGCTGAGTGATGCGGATGGAGAGCACAACCCACCTGATCATCTTGTGCAACGCCATGCCGCGGTCGACTACTGGTGTCAGTGGCGAGAGGTCTGACATATTCTCGTCTGTGCGGCGGGTTAATTGCGATGCGAGATTCGTCTGAAAGGTCTCGTAACTCACACATCTCCTTATCCATCATCCAGAAAGCCAGTGTTTTGTCTCCGACAAGCGCTTGATCGTGACTCTCAGCATAGGCCACGCTTCGCTCAAGATGTCGGCGGTTGGTCAAGGTGTGAACGATGTCGCCCATCTCCCACTTGTCGTCATGAGACTCCTTGAGTAGCTTGATCCACATGTCTGGGACGGCCATAGACAACCGATAATCAAAGCCTACACCGCCTTCGGGAACGGGGCGACACAGAGTTGGCATCCCAGAGACGTCTTCGGCAATCGTGATAACGTTGGGATAAGTGTCGTGCAACATTTGATTGGCCTGAAATGATCAGTACAAGGTGGATCGGTCAAGGAGCTTACCAGCATCAAGTAGACCATTGCTTCCAGATCAACGGATTCACCAAAGTATTCGTGATATCCGCCTGAACATTAGCAAAAGTCTGTGGTCTGTATGACACCTACCAGAGAATCCCGTTCCGATACCATGATGTTTGTACATCATACTGGTAACCCCATCAAAGCGGAAGCCATCAAACATATAGATATCCATCCAGTAGCGCAGATTGGACAAGAGGAATCTGAGGACTTCATGACTGCCATAGTTGAAAAGTCGAGAATCCCAAAGCTCATGACGGCCTTTAGCACCGTCATGGAAGTAGAGGTGATCCGTGCCGTCAAACATATTGATACTGTTCAACCAAGCATCAGCAACCGGGTATGACGATCCGACTCACCCGTCGAGGATGTTTTTACAGGCATGAGAGTGCACCACATCAAGCAAGACAGTCAGACCAAGCTCGTGAGCCTTGTCGATGAGGGACTTCAGATCCTCAGGTGTTCCTATGCGTCAGTAGGTTATGCTTGATATTACGACTTACCATATCTCGAGGACGCCGCAAAAAAGTTGGTTACTTGATAACCGAAGGCTGCGGGTCAATTAGCTCTGCTCTAACCTTACGGTGTGAAAGCTCACAAGCATAGTAGGCGTGTTCCATTACAGCCATCCTAAGAATTGAAGTATCAGCGAGGTCATGTGCCTTGTGCAATTTCACACGCACATCTGGATGCAGTTATAGCCCAGTTTTTTAATCCGAGGCAATACGTCTATCTCGAATTCCTTGTAGGTGGTGACTCGCATATTGGGACTTGAGATGCCGACTAAGACAGTCAGTCATCAATCCGTTTGTTCACGGCTCACCATGTGCTTCATATATTTTGAGACCCTCGGGCGAGTTAGTTGAGTGACCATGCTTGAAATGGTAGATTTCTTCCTTTGGGGGATTCCAAAATCTTGCGTCGTAAATGGGCGAAACGTTGAGATCCTGAGTCACGCGAGATACCCATGTGGGAAGGCGGTCAATCGATTCACCAGACGGGGTCGTCATGGAGATCTTCACCATGGAATCGTGAGGTATAGCGCAGACACCCGGAGATGAGGGAGGGACGTAAGTTTCCCAAACGCCGAAGTCATTCTTGGCCATTGGGTTTGCCGAGTGAGACCATTGGTCTACGTCCCGTCAGCCCCAGCATATATGGAATGCCAGTACACGCACTGAAGTCGCCGATCAGTCGTGCCGCAGTCACGCCCGGCGCCCATTCGCGATATCTCACTCCGCCATTGGCGTCCACCTGGAAACCCATAGACTTGTAGCCTTCCGAGAAATGAGCGAGACCACCTTCATGCTGATCGATTACCGCCAGTTGTTTCTGGTAGGCAGAGTAGCGCGCTTTGATAGGTTCCGTGAAGGGTTCCAGCCTATAGAATTGTCAGCTGGGGTAAGTCCAAAGGTAGCGGTGGACTTGCCAAGGATCTGACTGGACGACTCCGGTTCCTGCGCAGAGAGTCAGTGGTCCGGGGTGGCTGCAAGCAATGGTAGAGAGGACTCACCGTCAGCAGGATACGAGTGTGTCATTGTCGATGGTTTTGGGGTTGAGTGGTGGGAAAGAAGATGGAATGAGAAGAAGGGAGAAAGGGGCTACACGCTATAATGTGCACGCTCTTGTGTGGGGCTAAATTATGACGTGGGAAGCGGATCTTTCCTCAGGGGCTCCGGCGGCACCTTTTTTACGTAAAAATATACTTCAGCCTCAAACCTCGTTTTTGCCACTGACTGTTGTTGTCGATTTTTTTGATTTTTTTTCCCTCTTAACAGTAAAGTTGTAGTGGATAGTCCTCGAAAGCAGCCTTCACCATGCCCAATTACTATGACGAACTAGAGATTGAAGACTTTGCCTGGGATCCCATCGCACGAGTTTTCCACTATCCTTGTCCATGCGGCGATCGCTTCGAGATATCCAAGAATCAATTGAGGGACGGAGAGGAGATTGCCATATGTCCCAGTTGCAGTCTGATCGTTCGAGTCATTTACGATTATGTGAGCTGGTAGTCTTGGTTAGGAAGGTCGGAGGAGGCTGATGGTATCAACAGCTTGATTGGGAGGACTACGCAACATCCGACGAGGAAGACGAGGCAGATGAAGAGTCCGCTGAATCAACTACAACCCCTTCACCAGGCGAAAGTGCAGGAAAGGAGCAGTCAACCGACAGCCTTGGAGCTGATGACAAGGGAGATGATGGGATCGCGGCTGCAACTAAGAAGCTTGACAAGCTCTCCGTGGATGGGGATCCGGATACATGAGCTGGCTGTTCAGTACAATTTGATCCTTCTCACCGAGCTTATCCCGCACCGTCTTCCTATCTGCATGGCAACGAAAATTCAACATCACACCTTGTTCCTGTCAAGGAACCCTTTTCGGCAATCTGATGCATATATATCTGGGATTCAGTCGGGATCGCTTCGTTCCTCCTCCGACTCCTGCTGCTTCTGCTCATCCACCGCCTCCTCATCTGATGATAGCTCAGTCCGGCGTCGCCGCCGCCTGCCAGGTCTTTTTCGGCTTTTCAAGTTATCCTCTTCCTCACGCTTGATGCCCAGCTTCCTGGCATAGCACGCGCGGATCACTTCTCCCCAGGCGAGCCTGGCGTCACAGCCAGGACAATTCCCTTGTTGAGGTAGGAGGGTGTCTGGTTCGGCCTGAAGGAAATGCGAAGCGAGGCAGTTCATGTGAGAAACGAAGCGGCATTGTGAGCTTGTTGAACAGAGCACGAATGAGAGATGATCCTGGCCGCGGTCAGCACATCTACAGGTCTACAATGACCTACGTGCATGTCCAGCGGGCGCTGGCAGAGCTGACACGGTTGAGTGTCTGCAGTGATCGGCTCGATTTCCTTCCATTTGCCCCAAACTCCGGGGCCTTGACGAAATTGCGTATCTTGCACATCGATCGCGCCGTGTTGACTCTGTACACCCTGCGTACTTTCGCGCCTTTGACCGGTGGACCCGGAGACGCCACCTAGGTCCAGAATCTTGGTCACGCTGGGAGGCAGGGCGCGCGCAGTCGGGCCCGCCAAAAGTTGATCATTCTGAGCTCGTTCGAAGATATCGAACACGTCGGCTATAAAAAATCGAAGGTGCAGAGGGAGTCCCGAGAACGGGGGTAGCGATAGAAGAGCACATGCAACCCTACAGCCGTCAGCCTAGCCTATTGCGAGCACTCACGCTACCTTTCGATTCACCGTGTTACGTTTATTATCCGCCTTGAAAATGGGACCACTCTCGTGACCTGCTGCATCGTACGATCGTAAATGTCGTGACAATTCTGGCTTTTGCCATGCCCATTCGAACTGGTGTGTCAGCGTGGACGCGTTGAGGTGCTTACCTGTAATGCTGTGAGCTTATTCGGAAAGCTACAGAAGTCAGCACAAGTGGGGATCGTTGACGTACCCATAAACTATCATCTGCATTTCCTGCACCACTGTCAGTAAGGTACGACATCAATAGCCACTCACCCATGGTCGATAACGGGAAGTCTTCCATGCACCCTGCGATAGCTCTCCGTTGTGTTGTCGGATTCTTCGTGGAGGATTGGGTGTTGATCCAACCTGTACAGGTCAGTTGCGGCAGGCCCGTACACACCCACATAAGTGCGGTTCGATTTAGGTGTCGCTCGCGATCGAAGCAAGTAGCATGCGTAGAAGGGAGGAAAGGCGTGGTTGCCATTTAGTAGGGTAGATGTGGTGGGTCTGATCGAACCTTCCGCATCTGACATGGTGTACTAGAATTATCTACTTTCACCGAGATGATAAAGTGACATCGGTAATGTGATTTTCAGGAACGACGCGTCGCAGACTGGTACAAAAACAATGCATGACATGTAAAATCCATACTGCTGGTCGTTGAGACGGTACAAAAAGAGCTCAAAAGTCTGCAAACATGTGGTCGTACGGCCCCGTGCCGGTTTTACCGTAGGAGCTGACATCTGCTTCCTGATATCGGTCGAATCTGGAGAAGTCTGTCAGCGGAAACCCTGCCGCGCAACACTCACTGGCTCGCGTCGCCTTCGCCCTCAATCTTCGGCACGTAGGGTGCCGGAATCTCTCGTCGATACAATTTGTCCCAATCCACTTCGGCAAACCAGCCGTGTGCGAAGATGTCCGATGATCCCGCTCGCAAATTACCGTATCGTTTGGTCAAGTCTCCGACAAGCAGATTCTTCAATAGCTCTTTTGCTAAGGCGTCGAAGTATGTAGGATAGCGGACTTTTCCAGCAATGATCTGGGATGATGAGCGAAGGAAGACGTTCAATGGCTCACCTTCTCGTAGAGCTTCATTGGGTTTCCGTCCTCGGTGAAGAAGGGTGGGTAGCCAGCCTGGTTGGTCAGCACAGCAGGCGGATAGTAGCACTCACAAGCATTTCGAATATAAGCACACCTAGTGCGTACCAATCAACGCTTTTGTTGTAGCCCTTTGACTGAACGACCTCAGGCGCAACTACTGGCTTAGCTCGAACTGTCTTCAATTAGACTCACGATAATCAGGTGTCCCACAAAGAGTCCAGGTGATATCTGGGACGTGTTTGGCGAAACCAAAATCGGTTACTTTGACATGCCCATCGGCTCCAAGAAGCAGATTCTCAGGTTTCAAGTCACGGTAGATAATGTCGAGGGAGTGGAGATAGTCAAGAGCTAGAGCCACCTCTGCGGCGTAGAATTTCGCGACCGAGTTGGGGAAGCGCTACATTTGTCAGTGACATCAACGGGTACGACGAACCTGGCTCTTGCGTAGAAGACTGAACAATTCTCCTCCTGCGACAAAGTCCATCACCATGTACAGATTGTTCACATCCTGAAATGTGCCCCAAAGGTTTACCAGGAAAGGATGGCGAACTCGGACCAACATCTCGCGCTCTGAGTTTGTGTGCTCAACCTGCTTCATCTTGATGACTTTCTCCTTGTTCAACACTTTCACGGCGTAAAATCGACCGTTGTGTCGCGAGCGGACCAAATGTACGCGGCCGAACGATCCGGTACCGAGACTAAACATAAGCATTGAGTCGTTACAAACAAACTCACGTTCGCTCGATAGCAAAGTCAGCGAGAGCGTATCGACCCGCAGTCTTTCTCAACGGCTGACCAGTCGAGGCATTGGATTGGGGCGTCGGCACTTTGGCTGCAGCAGGCAGTTGAGCCGCGCCAGTGTCGAGCGCCGCTTGCGTCGCCGCTGCATTGATTGCCGCGACACGAGCTTGTTGTGTTGCATTGTGCAGGTTGGCTTGGGCTTGAGCGGCCTCGAACAGGTCAGCGACAGCCTGCATGGTGCGTGACCTACCTGTTCCTGCGCCTCCCTCGCCTTTTCCCTCGCTCTCTCCTCGTCCGTGCTGCTCTGCCTGGCGGTAACGGGCCGCTGTTCGGACACGTCTGTCATCTCCACACTCATGGTTCTATCTGGCACAGCTCGAACTGTCTCTGGAATGGCGGAATTGCCGTGGACACCGAGGGCGGATGACAGTGTACGGGCCTGTGGTGGAACGTTTGAAAGGGAAGAGGATGCTGAAGAGCCGGCGGCTGAAGACTTGTATTGTGTGTTCTGTATAGGCGACGGTGACGGGCTGATACATGTCAGCAGGAAGGCCCCGGGTGGGGGAAGAAGGTGGAATGTGAACGTGAAAGCTGGGGACAGTCGGTGCGATGAAAAGGGGCTGACACTCACCTCTCAACGCCCTCCATGGGAGTGCTTGTGTCTACAACTGCATTAGCTTGCGGGGATGGCTGAGCGATGGGTTTAGCAAGCGGAGATGAGTTGTTGTTCGCGACGGTAGGGGAAGACGGTTGACTCTTGCCAGTGGATTGTTGCTTGCGATGGTGAAACTTGTCTGAGACCTTTTGGAACATTGCAAGAGTCTATGTGGTGGGGATGGCGAGGTGATTGACACGATGGATGGATGGATGCACGAGCTGGAAGATGTATGTACAGAGGAGGGAGTGGGAGAGTAGAGTAGTGGTGACAGTACCCAAAGTGAGTAGTCGAGTAGCAGGAATGATTATGGAGGCGGGGCTAAAGGACCAAGATTGAGTTACTCTTGCTCTTTTCGGCTTTGAGATGCGTGACACACCTCTCTCCAACTGCTCAGGGTTCTCGTGGGAGACAGACAGCGAGACAGGGAAACAACGTGACAAGGCTGGTCAAATTCGCTGCCTCATTACAAACCTTGTTGCATGCATTACAAACTAGAACGCGCAATTCTCTTATCCTATTACAAACAACAATCGCAGCAACACCGGTTAAGCTAGACACCCAGATGCCGACTCGTCCACCTGCAGACCTCATGACCGCACCACTGATCGCCTGTTATAAAGGGCGACAACTAGGGCAAGATGAGGATCGCCCACCTTCACGACAATGATAGCACGAAATCTGGGGCCATCGCGCGCGATCGCGACCAAATCGTCCGTCAAATTGGCTAGATCAGCTCCTATCATCAACGCGCCTGAGCATGAACCGGCGTTGGGGGAGAGCAGGCTGTTGCTTCACACGACGCAGGACGCCCTCGCCACTTCAGGTCTCACTTTTGCAGATGGGCACGGCCTGAAAGGCAAAACGGGCAAGGGGCGTCAGACGAGACGAATGAATCTGTATCAAGCGATTAGGGATGCGCTGGGGTAGGTGAGCGGGCGAGGTGGCTCCGCTGATGAGTTAGGACTGCACTTGCTACAAATCCTCGAGCTTTCGTATTTGGTGAAGATGTCCAGACGGGCGTCTTTAGATGTACGACGGGTCTGGTGGATGAGTTCGGTGGGTCCGTTTGCTCTTGTTGCTCGTCACGGCTGAGAGTGGCTTCATAGGGAAGAAGAGGGTGTTTAACACACCGCTTACCGAACAAGGAATCGCTGGCTTTGGCATCGGTCTTGCAAGGTGAGTATGGGTTAAGGATGCGCTGACAAGACAGTGTTGGTGCTTGTGCGATAGCCGAGATACAGTTTGGAGATTATGTGAGTGGGACGTATGACCGTAGCTCATAGCCAGATCTTCCCAGCCTTTGATCAGGTGAGAACAGAGTGGAAGGAGCCTGTCCTAACGACAGCTCGTGAACGAGGCAGCAAAGCAGCGATATGCCAGCGGGGGAGCCTATCCTCTGCCTGGTGGCTCTCTCACCATACGGGCTCCTATAGGGAGTGTCGGCCATGGCGGACTGTATCATTCGCAAAGTCCAGAGGTAAGTGACAGGAGAAATTGTATCATAATAACATATAGGGCTATTTCCTGGGCGCTGCTGGTTTGAAAGTGATCATCCCACGGTCACCCATTCAGGCAAAAGGGCTCTTGTTGGCAGCGATCCGCGATCCCAACCCGGCGTTGGTGTTTGAGCCGAAAATACTGTAGGTAGCGTGGATTGAACATGAGGCTGATGCGCAGGTACCGTGCAGCGGGTGAGAGAGCGGTGATGATATTCTGCTGACAAGCAGTCGAGGAGGTCCCAACTGATGATTATACACTTCCATTGGGCACCATCGACACTATTAGGAATGGCACCGACCTCACGGTAGTGTCTTATGGGACACCTTTGCACACAAGCCGTATGTCCACTATGCAGAACTTAGCTGATGGCAAGTCCGCGCCATCGAGCTGTTGACAACACCTCCTCCAAGCTTGTTACCGTTCTTGCCGATGAAGCTGCGCCCCCCAAACCCCGCCCCTTCGATCGAGTTGATAGATCTTCGAACGATCAATCCGCTCCCTATCGACTCATTGACAGAAGCCGTCAGGAAGACTGGACGTATGGTGGTAGTGCATGAAGCCGGCAAGAGTGGTGGTGTTGGCAATAACATCGCTGGAGAGGTCGGACGGAGAGCATTCGACTGTCTCGAGGCGCCGATAGGCCTCGTCAGCGGCTGGGAGTGAGTCAACGGAAGAAAGCTCGCCGACTGACATTGTAGCACGCCTGTGCCATTAACCTTTGAGCGTTTTTATCAGCCTGACGTGATCAGGGTGTTCGACAAGCTCGTTGAGGTCCTGACTTATTGACGTATCGTCATGTTGTAATGGGGTCAATCTATATTTGTGACCTAGTGAAGCATGCTTGACTCGGCAGTGCTTTACAACCTTCTGCTAGCTACATCCATGGATCCTGATTCTGTTACATGGGGTGTGCAGAAGATGAAAAGAGCTGACGTCAGCAAGACCACGCGCTTGATTTTGCGTAATGTCCTTCACAGGCGCACAGACCTCTTCCTCCCACATTGTGAAGTCCAATCATTCCACATTGACCGCCATCCCTCTGATTTGAGATCAAATGCATCCTTCCTTTCCCTTTCCCTTCTCTTCCCTCCCTTACAATACTCTCTTCACCTCGGCTGAAAACGTGTGAAATTTCACACTACAGCATGAGCCTAGCCAGCGCCATGCCCAACGACGATAGTGGCAATATCGGGCAAACCACCTCAGTGTCATTGAAGACTGAGGATCCTGGACATCGCTCACTGTATCCTGCGTCTTGCCTCACTTCTTCAATCCGGGGTGCCAGAACAGGCCGCACTCGCACAAGAGTATCGACCGCCAACGATGAATCGGTCAAATACACTGTCGCCCTGTTACAAAGCAAAGGTAGGCAACGCAAAGATATGTCCGACTGACGTTGTTGATAGGCAGCAGCCCACAAGTAGGCATAGCAGCATACAATCTGGACAGCGGACATGTAAGCTGTACCAGGGGTTGTGGATCTGTGCTGACACGTCCTAAGGTGACGATAACTCAAGTACGCTCTCCGCCGTTGTCCTCTGCTCCTTCCGAACTGATCTTTCCTCACAGCTCGCAGACACGAACAGTAAGCACAGCTTGTAAAGTGTCATGGCAGCGTCTTATATTCCAGCGTTCGCCCGTACGATGGCTCACCTGATGGCCTATCCGCCACTCGGGCTCCTCATCCATCCGACCTCTTGGCCTTCCATGTGGAACGCTGAGAGCGCCATGCGTGCTGATGGTTTGGGGGCGGGGAGTCTGGTCGCCAAGTTGGAATCCAGTTTCGAGATTGAACCGGACGTAGTCCCCACAGAGCATTGGTCTGCAGAGGCTGGCAAGTGTGGTTTCTTCACGCACCAAGAAGCAGTGTTTCCTTATTGACTTCATGCCGTCCCCCTCAGGGCTCGATAATATACGTGACTACAGCATAGGCGGGTACTCGAAGACCTCTACTATCATGGCGGTATCTCAGCAGTAGGCGAACAAGGTGACAATATGACACATTTCCTGATCAATCACAGGCATTACGCATCATGCGCCACGGGAGCACTTTTCTACTGGCTGAAAGGAATCAGTGGCCAGTCGTTGAACCGAGAGAGTCTGCAGATTCGGTATATGGCGTCTGAAGGTAAAGTCTGATGGATAGATATGCTACAGGCGTGCGAAGCTAAGCTTTCACCCTGTAGGTACCATGTTCATCGACGTTGATACCGCTTCGAATCTCGAGTTGGTGAAGAACAATCTCACTCATAGGTCCTCCAATACCTTATTTGGTAGGTCATAGCGGGCTTGGGGAAGGCAGTGACCCTGAACAAGTATAACAAGACGTCGTGAACGCCTGTCATACGCCGATGGGGGAACGCCTGCTGCGTTCGAATATCCTGCAGCCCAGCAATGGTACGCACGTTTCCTTGCCTTGCTTTTATCGTAGCTTAGTCCAACGCTAGACCTAAATGTGATCGAGAATCGTCTGGACGCAGTTCAAGGTACGTTAAAGCGGCGAGGCGGACGAAAGCTCACGTGCCACCAGAGCTGCTGAGCACCTCCGACACTCTCAATCGAATCCGCTCCATTCTGAGTAGTATGGAAAAAGTGTGTGTTGATCAGTTCAATACTCGCATCACCTACTGAAGCTCTCACAAGCACGACCTCGACGGACTGTTCAATCAGGCGAGTTCATCGGTGACATCGTGCTCAAGCGCTCAAACCATCTCAGCTTCGTGGCCACACAAAGTTGGCGAACGAGATCAAACAGATAGAAGGCGCAATGATCCAGCTTTTGATGCTGAAATCACTGCTTGAAAAAGTGTCGACCATAGGCCCAGCGTTGGAAAAGTGTCAGAGTCGCTGCCTTCTGGAAACAATCAAGGTGAGCCTAGGGTCACTAATATGGCTGATGACGCTCTAGAAACTGAGTGACAAACGACTCGGCGACCTGCTTGAGCTGCTATCTGGTATGGGGAGTGATATGGAATCAGAGCTCATTTTAGAACGCTTCGTTGCTAGCTCCGAGATCGCGGTCGGAAGTGCCAAGACGCCTTCTGCTGGTTTTCCCCGGCTGTTCGCACTAAGATCGGGCATCAATCCCATGTTAGATGTCGCGAGACAAGCCTATCGAGAAGATATCCAGGAAGTTTGCGAGCGTGAGCGATGAAACGTCTGCTGGTACTGACAATCACCTGCAGTCGAAGCCAGCATGCAAAGTAAGTATGCATATGAAAATCAATGCTCATGAGTACAAGCGTCTTTCCCCGAATGCAAACTGGAGCAAGCAAGCGAACGATATCGATTCTTTGTAACTGGAGACGGTTTGACCATTCAGATCCCCTCTGAAGCCGTTCATGTGGAACGACTCAAAAACAAGTGAGCGAGATCGGCACGTCACCCGCTGATGGCATTGGTAGAGTCCGTTTTAGCACCGAGGAACTTGTAAGTGTTCAAGATTCTATCTTCGCAAGCTCGTTTTTCTGCATATCTGCTGAGCAGCGTGGCAGCTTAAGCGGGAGTTCAAGCTGCAAAGGGCAAGGGATGAAGTGTTGTTGCTCAGCGCAAGGTACGTGACAGAGATGGGGGATGAGGTATTGACAGGTATTGGTAAGTCAGCGACGGTGTTCTTGGCTAATGGAAGGATCTTTGTATGCGTTGGCGGAAGCAGTCAGTATCGGCTTCGATGTTTGAGAGGCGTGGTTGACACTGACGCATGTCAGATCGCCACCCTCGACGTGGTCGCTTCATTCGCATGGATATCCAGCAGTATGTTTCCGGTGATTGCCGCTGCAATTACTAATAGGCTCTTAGATCGCAAATGCAGTACGCTTGATTCCGGTTACTTCGTAAGGTCGCGGCTGGCTCACTGAGGGTATTAGTCCGGCCGGAATTCAATGGGACGTTGGCGGTGAGTGTGGCTGTTACGGACGAGCTGACGTTGACAAGATTCGTGATGGCCGACATCCCATTCTCGATCAACGTCTGGGGCCGGGAACTTGTGTGCCCAACGACCTGTAAGCAAGCAGATCCCTGAGTATCGGTTGTTTCCTCATCATGGTACAGGTTCGCCGTCGATGGATCTTCGAACCTCTTATTGGTTCAAGGAGCGAAGTGAGTGGCATTTGTAGGAGATCGAGCTCATATACCCTGCAGCATGGCGGGGAAAAGCACCTACATCCGGCAGGCCGGTTTACTAACAGTGCAAGCGATGATCGGATGCTTGTAAGTCCACCGAATGGAAGCAGTGCTCAATGTGGCAGTGTGCCGGCGGAATACGCCAGTTTCAAGCTTCATGACAGCTTGATGAGCCGCCTTTCGAACGACGGTGAGTGGGTCCCTCGAGGATAAGCTCAGCAACGCAGACGCAATGCAGAAGAACCTGTCTACCTTCGCCCTAGAAATGGCGACGTCAGCGATGATCTTGGGTAGGTAATCAGCCGTCAACAGATTGAAACAATGCTTACTTCGATATGCAGGTTTGGCTACCTGTAGCTCACTGGTCCTCATCGACGAGGTAGGCATTGCAGCGTTATTTGGAGCTTATGTGGTAAAGCTGGGACGAGGTACGGCTCCGCTGGAAGGACTCGGCTTGTCGCAAGCCATAGCTGAAGCCCTGCTTCAAAGAAAGGTAAGAGTGGTAGAAATGTGATGGGCCGAGCTGATCAGCAGGCCTTCACGCTATTCGCCACTCATTTCCACGAGCTGGCGCGCACTCTCGGAAGTCGCCCCACAGTAAAGTTGTGAGTGACAATGCTATCCGTAGGGCTGACGCATCAGGTGTCACATGCAGTCTCTAGTAAGCTGGGATCCCACTTGAACAACGCTCATTGATTGTCAGATCAACTCGCCCCAAGACAACAATCTGGAATTTTCCACCACCTTCGACTACAAGGTGATCGAGGGTCCTATCCGAACAACCCATTACGGTGTGTCGCCTCGCTCGGAAGGTCACTGACCGTCAGGTCTCGAACTTGCCAAGCTGGCCTCCTTCCCCGCTCATCTGCTGGATCGTGCCACGGCGATTGCGACTCGATTGGCAACTATGGAAGAAGAAGGTGACTCGCCTCGAACTGGAGAATAACATGCTGATTATTGATTCAGGCGCCCGGAAGAGCGTGAGCAAGGTTGTCATAGCCCGGCGGCGTACACTGTTCGAGGTGAGTTCGCGGTCGTTGCCCTGATCGTCACTCACCGCACCTTTCCAGCTACGCAACAAGTTAAAGCAAATCGCTTTCGCTCCCAATGCCAAGACTAGCCTTTCGGCTGAGGGACTCCGCTCACACCAGACCGAGGTCTTTGAACTGTTTGCTAAGATTCAAAGCACTGACTGAGATAAATATGCATTCTATTCGCGTCGTATTATCCGGTCCCAGTCCAGCTGTCTGCCCGGCCAACCCACGCCTCCGTCGGCGATGAGAGCGCGCTCCTGCACCACCCTTAACTCTCTCAATCTCATGCGCTTGGCTTTTCTTCTAGGGTCTGTGGGGTTCAGCGGTATGGCGCTATCGAGCTCGGCGTCGGACGGTATGACGGCTTGTTCCT
Source organism: Cryptococcus sp. GC_Crypt_5 (assembly GCA_026538355.1). Taxonomy (NCBI): domain Eukaryota; kingdom Fungi; phylum Basidiomycota; class Tremellomycetes; order Tremellales; family Cryptococcaceae; genus Cryptococcus; species Cryptococcus sp. GC_Crypt_5. The sequence continues at coordinate 62,841 of JALPBZ010000011.1, forward strand.
TCTTCTCAGGATCTGATGGCCGGTGAAGTGGGCGAGGTGTCGCTGCCCCTGACAGGCCAGTCTTCTCCAGGGAATGCAAGTGCGTTCGTACTAGGATCTGCTGAACCGTCAAGAGAGCTTTTGAGACTGCTTGGGGCAGCGGAGGAAGGGTAGAAGGATCTTGTGGATTCTCGAAATGCGCCAAAACCATTGCTGAGAAGAGATCGCCCACGCCTGAGAAGTAGCCTCGTATGGTGGGGAGAGCGAAAGCCCAAGTATCCAGCTCACCGTCTCGCCAACTGCTCGCGAAGCAGACGAGGACTTCATCGCTATCGGCAGCGGCGTCGACGGACTCGTACCACGGTGGATTATTACCAGGGAGCAATTGCGTATATGACGGTGGAGGAGGTGGAAGGTCGAGTGTCGATATCAATGAGAGGCGAAGCGGTATAGAGCTGAAGGCGATGTGGGGTATAGAACGGACGGTGTGCAGCTGATGTAAGGCGTCGCGCAGGTCAACTAGAGTGGTTATGGTTTTGCCTGAGAGCAGTCTGGATCCGAGGTCAGCGAGATTGAGGTTGGGGTATAGTTCACTCACTCGACCTCGAATTGGTTAGGAGTGATTATCGTTGCCAGCTTGAGCATGCTCTTGTAGACCGGCACTACGTCCTCAGAGACGTAAAGACCTGTGCCATGATCCCCCATTACGGCTGGCAAGAGTTGTTAGCTACGCGGGCGTGGCTTTAGAGTCACTCACGATCAAGGACATAGACAAGATCTGGATTGGCTTGGCGCATCTTGCCAACTTGATCAGCTACGACTTGCAAGGCAGCAGCCCCGGGCACGTAGCCCGTCAAGATACGAGAATGGTCAAGTAAGCCATTGGTGGACATGCCCTCAAAGATAGCCGTCAATTGCTCAGGCGTGGTCTTGGTGCCGTTGGTATGCCCATATCCTATATATCCTGGTCAGGCGCACGACGAGATCAAATGAATTTGAGTATACTCACCTGTGTGATTTGAGAACTGCACTGTGTTAACAACATCGACGTCATAGCCAAGTGTCTGCAGGGGGAAAGTTGCAGCACGATTGCCTGTGAAATCATTAGTCAAAGACCACAAGCGACGTAGGACAGCTACCGGTACATGTCACGCACCGACGTAACCCGAGACGACGTGCGACTGTATGGACAGCACACGCTGGGGATCCGCTGCCATGCTTATATTTAAAGTTGAAGACAGGGAGCAGAGAAAGATGGACGAAAGAGATGTAGCCTTCGGTGTACTGGAGTCCTGAGAGATAAACCGGTTTCCAGTTTGCGGTCATATCCGCTTCATGCTATTTGTGAGAAGTGATCGTTTTGATATTCATCAATCATGGTGTGGTACAAAGTAATATTGATGGTAGAACTCTTTCGTCTACTCATGAGTCCGCAAAATGCTATAATAAATGAAATGCGATTGCTGGCCATATCCACCTCCGTCTCTCTCAGAGTGTAGAACCCCCTCTATGATTCCTTATTGCTTCTTCTCACCCTCGGATGATGCGTCAGATGCTCCAGACTCGGGAGTTGACTCTGACGCTCGGGACTCGGCGTTGCGCTTCTCGTAGACCTACGAACGTAATGATGTACATCAGCAAGTGAAACTAGGACCGTATTGGTATGAGTAACTCACCTTCTGGAAGAGACCCAAAGAAGCTTGTTGAGCAGCATCAAGGGCAGTCTTGATGTCCTCGGGCTTGACGCTTGCATCACCAGCGGCACCCTTGGCAGCAATCTCCCTAAGCTCGCCGAGGAGCTTCTTGACCTTCTCCTTCTCGGCAGCGTCCAATTGTGCCTCGAACTCGGTCATCGACTTCTCAGTGTCGGTGACGAAGCTCTCACCACGGTTGGCCTCCTCGATAACCTGTCGTCGCTGCTTGTCGGACTCAGCGTAACGCTCAGCATCGGCAACCATGTTCTCGATTTCGTTGTCGGAGAGACCGGAAGATGAAGCGATGGTCATGGATTGTTCACGGTTGGTCGCCTTGTCGATAGCTCCCACGTTCACGATACCATCGGCGTCAATGTCGAAGGTGATCTGAATTTGAGGAACACCCTTGGGTGCTGGTGGGAGACCGGTGAGCTGGAAGTTTCCGAGGAGCTTGTTGTCGCGAACAAGTTCACGCTCGCCTTGGTAGACCTTGACCTCGATGGCGGTTTGACCGTCGGCTGCGGTGGAGAAAGTCTGAGACTTCTTGGTAGGGATGGTGGTGTTACGGTTGATGAGACGAGTGAAGACACCACCGAGAGTCTCGATACCGAGAGATAGGGGGGTGACGTCGAGGAGAAGAATGTCGGTAACGTTACCGGCCAACACACCAGCCTGGATGGATGCACCGATGGCCACAGCCTCGTCAGGGTTAACACCCTTGCTGGGCTCCTTGCCGAAGACTCCCTTTACGGTGTCGACAACCTTGGGCATTCGGCTCATACCACCGACGAGGATGACCTCGTTAATCTCAGAAGGCTTGACGTTGGCGTCGCTGAGAGCCTTCTTGCAAGGGTCGATGGTACGGTCAACGAGCGGCTTGACAATGGACTCGAAGCGGGCTCGGGTGAGGTTCAAGTTGATGTGTTGAGGGCCCTCAGCAGTTGCGGTAATGTATGGCAATGAGATGTCGGTCGAGCCAGCGCTGGAGAGCTCAACCTTCGCCTTCTCGGCAGCCTCACGGATTCGTTGGATGGCCATACGGTCCTTGGAAACATCGTTTCCGGTCTCCTTCTTGAACTCGGCGAGGATGTGGTTGACGAGAGCAATGTCAAAGTCCTCACCACCAAGATGAGTGTCACCGTTGGTAGACTTGACTTCGAAGACACCCTTCTGCATCTCCAAGATGGAGATATCGAATGTACCACCACCCAAATCGTAAACTGCAATGACGGCAGAGTCGTTCTTGTCGAGACCGTAGGCAAGAGCAGCTGCGGTAGGCTCGTTGATGACTCGGAGAACCTCAAGACCAGCGATAGAACCAGCATCCTTGGTAGCTTGTCGTTGAGAGTCGTTGAAGTAAGCAGGGACAGTAATGACTGCGAGCGGAATTATGAGCACATGTAAGGTGACATTGCTGATATTGAGCTACTCACCGGCATGCTTGACGGGCTTGCCGAGGTAGGCAGATGCAGTGTCCTTCATCTTGCCGACAACGAAAGCGCCAATCTGCGAAGGAGAGTACTTCTCGCCTCGTGCCTCCATCCAGGCGTCACCGTTGGAGTGAGCAATGATTTTGTAAGGGACGTTGGTGAGATCCTTCTGCACTTCTGCGTCCTTGAACTTTCGTCCGATCAATCTGAAAAGATATGAGTGCGATAAACACAGGGATTGGATAGCGAGACGTACCGCTTAGATGCGAAGATGGTGTTCTCGCCGTTGACGACGGCCTGTCGCCTGGCCGGTTGACCGACAAGACGCTCGCCATCTACGACCTGTCAGTAATGATACGAAGAATAGCAATCGGACCGACTGACCTTTGGTGAAAGCGACGACTGAAGGGGTGGTACGGGCACCTTCGGCGTTCTCAAGTACTTTGGGTGCGCCACCCTCGAAGATACTGTATAGATGTCAACCGAAGCGCAATCGAAGGGTAAGACAAACCGACACTCACGAGACACAAGAGTTGGTTGTTCCGAGATCGATACTGTGGAAGTGAGATTAGCTTCGCTTGTCGTGCAGTGAAGCGCGAGCAGATGTCCACAACATACCCGATGACGGGTCCGGAAACCTTTCCACTGTTGAACCTTTTCGAGGTAAGAAGGGGAGATGATGTCCTCTGCCGATTACTACGTCAGCGATCGGTCGAGAGGATACCGCAAAGAAGTGACGATCCCGCTACTCACAGCGACGTTGCGCAGGGGACTGATAGTGGATGCGGATCGCAGAGTGCGAGAGAGAGACATCATGTTGCCGGTGATGTTTTTCCTTTTTGGAGAGGTATGAGTCAAAAGAGACGAGATGGAACGAAAGATGATAACAATCTGAAAAAGAGAAGATGGCAAGGGCGAAAAAAGAATGAGCAAGAAAAAAAATGGTGCTACAGTGAGCACAGTGAGTCAGTGCTATGGTGGATTCTCGAACTTGTTGGTGGCAAATGATTATGTAATCATCTCCATCGTCGGTTGCAAGTGGCAAAAAAACGGGATCAGAACTGGTCCGCATCGGAGTATACTCGGTCATAACACAATGCACTGTGGCACCAGATGCACAAGATACCACTTGGTTTCATACAACAGCTACAACATCCTTACTTGCTTTCTGCACACATGCCTATATCGAATGAGTCTCAATGCCGATGACCTTGACACCCTTCTTCCTGGGGACAGCATCAGAAAGTTGGTTGCACCCTAAGCAGCCTATAAGCTTCACGATCAAGGATCTTCAACATTGCAAAACATGCTCACCCCATACGCGTACGACCTCGATAGAGTTGCAACCTTCCAGCACCTCCTTGACCGAGAAGTCTGTCACTTGACGGCACCAACCCATATTGAGCTCCTTCAGCTGGTTGCATTTAGTCAACTCGCTGAGGGCGTCGGATGGGACCTCCCGCCAACCCAACAAGCTGAGTTTTTCGACGGTGCGGCCAGAGTGCTGGATCAGAGAACGCAATGCCTTGTCCCGAAGATCATGGCCTTTCTCCAAATCAATATGCTCGAGACCGGGATGACCGTTCTTAGCGTAAGTGGCGAAAAAGTCTGCTACCCCTTCGTCGGTCAACTCGACGGCGTTGCGGAGCGAGAGGGTTCGCAAGCGAGGACAATGCGAAGCAATGGCCGGAAGGATGTCATCTGTAAGATCGGGGTTGTCGTCCAGGGTAAGCGATTCGAGGTTCGAACCGACCGCTTTGAGGAGATCGATAATGCTTTGGTCCGTCAAGGCAACGCCTGGTGCAGAGAGATCGAGCAGCCTGAGCTTTTTCAAACGCTGTAGAGCAGCGAGGCAATCATCGTTGAGTTGGCCAATCTCGACGAGGCGCAGCTCGGACACATTCGGGCACGACTTGACGAGCGTCTCGATCACTTCAAGGTTTATCCGGGGCGACTGAGTAACAAGCAAGCCTTCCAAGCGTTTCCCTGCTGATTTTAGAAAGCTGAGCCATCCTGGTTTCCGGACAAGGAAAGGCGCATAGAGTTCGAGCCGTTTGAGACGCTTCAGACCTTTGCCCCAGGATTCCACAGCGTCTGTTGACAGTTGACCGCACAAATGCAGGTTAAGGGACGTGAGGTTTGGACAAAGCTTGCCCATGGTGATGAAAGCGTCGGGAGTGAGACCTGGATATCAGCGGACGATATATATGCGTCACTCACGAGTGCAATCATACATGGCTAGCGCATCGCGGTCGGCAGAGTAGAAAAGTGATGCGGTTTCCGGAGTTCTGCATATCAGCCTCATGTTTCCTGCTCTGTCACTCACAAACGTCGGCCTTTGGATATGATTTTGCAGACCTTGTCCATATTGATACCACCAATGTCGCCAAGCTGCTCGACGTCCTCGATGCATCGACCGATCAACTGGATCGTTAGCGCAGATCATCCCTGCGTGACTCACTTGAATGCAGAGATCGCCCAAAGGCTGAACACCTTTACGCTCCTCATAATGCACTATCTTTGCCCTATCTGCCTTTGTAGGCGCCTTCTTCTTAGCGGGACCTTTCTTCGCTTTGGCGAAAGGATCAATACCAAGAGCGTAGCAACACTGTACACAGAGATATGTCGATTCGTTATTGGGGTGCTCTTTGGTATAGCCCGTCTAATTGTGTCAGCAACGAAGGTCGCAAGCTGACTCACGACCGTAAACCGTTTGCTACACTCTCCGCAATCCATGAATTCGCCCACAGCCTTGAGAGGTGCAGCAGTGACGTTTGCACGAGGTGCTGCGCTTGCTGCGGCTTTCTTGCTCGGACCCGCCACGGGACCAGCCTCGGCATCGAGATCATCAGAGTCCACGGATGCAGCTCGGGTTCGTTTTGCGCGCGGTGCATCTGTATCGGAAGGGGAGCTCTGGAAGCAACGTCAGGTCATACAAGGAGTCCAAAGGTTTGCGTGCTCACCCCTGCGCGCCGCTTGTTCTGTTTTGATGATGCCACTGCTTCATCGATGTCAGGAGTACCTTCGCCAACCTGACTCGGCCCAGCCTCCACTGTCCGAGCTGTTACAGCACCGGCTGGGTCGAGCTCTTGCTGAGGGTCAATGACAGGACCATCATGAGCCAGCTGTTCCCCGACTTCTCCATCCGCTTCGCCTTCTGTCTCGCCATTTATGCCCGTCGTGTTGCCCCAAGTCGTAAGTCGATGAGACGGTTCGACACCAAGACCCTAGCGCATATGTGAGTGGACATGTCGGTATGGACCCCGCCAAACTCACCGCCAAGAAAGAGGTGAGCGCTGAGGCAGGTCCTCTGACGGCGCCGGCTGCTCTTCTGCTGCGGGACATGCTGGTGGGGGCTGCTGACGGCGTGGACGATGCGAGTGGGTTGCAGGAGGATGGTATGGGTGGCAAAAAGTCCAAGTATCCATCTGGAGCAAGGTGAGGTTGAAAAGTGGAGGTTGTGTCAGGTTGACGCGACTGCAGCGGGATCGGTCATTCGCGGCATTATAGGAGATATGGACTGAGTGTGGCAGTTTAAGAGGGCATACCGATGCACGAGCGAGTTGAACCAGTGTTATTGCTGGAATTACTGGCCAAGTTGCTATCTACCATCAAGAGCATATCTACTACATAGTCACACTACCTCTGAGCACCAGCTACCTCGACATCCACCGACTCCCAAACCATCCGTCTCTCCAATCATGGCTAGTCACCGGTCCGCTGTCCTCACTGATCAACCCTATACCGACCCGAATCCCCTTCCTTCTTCCGTTCCCCATGTCGACGAACTTGGTGTCAGCTCTGCTCCTCTCAAGAGCGCCTCTTTCTTCATAGGGCAACACTGCAAAAGTGTCAACGGTGAGTCGTGATGCTGATCATATAGGAAAGCAAGCCCTGACCTGCTTGGATAGAGGACTTCATGCTGTGCAAGCAGGAGAACAGGGATCCAGCTCATTGCCTGAAGGAGGGGAGAAAAGTGACACGGTGCGCTGCAGAGTTGTGAGTATTCTCAGATTATTCCGGTCCGGTACGGTCGCTAATGATAACGTCAGAATCGGCAAGATGAGAGAATCTTGCTTGGCAGAGTTTGACGCACATTGGCAATGTTTGGAGAAGAACAACCAGGTCCGTTCACCTCGTGATAGCGCAATGGCAGTTGGACTAACCTTGCCTCAGTATTTCCAAGCATGTCGAAAGCCGGAGACAGCCCTCAATCAATGCGTCTTCACAAAATTAGTACGTTATGTGACGACTACATCCAGCTAACATGTGCTAGAACATCAGCAAAACTATCCCAGGATCTCCAGAAGGTCAACCGCAAATTCACGAGAAGAAGTCGCCATTGTTCACCCGTGTGCAGAAGTAGATTACGGACATATGCAACATCGCATGATTGGATACAAGTACAGCTTGCATGACCTAATTCTGGCTCTACTCATCATCTCGCTCGCCGCGTAACCGTTTCTCGTCCTCCCGTCGCTCCACATCCTCATCCTCGTCCTCGCTTCGATCACGCTTTGCTCTGTCTCCAAAGCCTTCGCCTCGAGGCACGTCGGCGCCTGCCATTCCCAAGCCGCCAACTGCGGCATAAGTGTCGAATTGCATTTGTGACCGTAATCGATCCTGTTCTTGTCTCCGTCTTTCCTCTTCCAAACGTTGATGTCCCCATCCACCTGAATAATCAGCCACAATCTTGAGATACACTCTCACCTCTGCCACTGTCATATTCCTGTCTGAACTCGTCTCTGACCTGACCTCCGCTCTTTCCTCGGCCAAATTGTCTGCCCTCTTTGTAGCCCGGGTCGATATCACATCGTATCACCCGCTCGTCGAGCTTTGTTCCGGAAATATACCGAAGACAAGCGACAGCTTCCGAGTGCAGGAAATATTCCACGAAGGCGAAGCCACACGGTGTCCTGCTTATCAGCGAAGCTCAATGGTTATAGACTTACTTGCCGTTTCTGTCCAAGCCCATTATAATCCTACGAATTAGCAACGTACAAGTCATGTGACTTACCTCTTGATGCCACCTCCATCTTCTGCCTGGGAGCACGTTGAGAACACTGAGGCATCAGCAGCGTCGTTTGCAGCTACTCACGGTCATATATCTGCGCTTCTGTCGTGTAGAAACTGAGATTACCGACATAAAGTGTGCTGGACTGGGCAAGTAACCTCCTTTCGGTTTCGCGGTCCACCTTGATGTCAGCGAGTGTGATGGGAGCACAAAACTCACTTCCGAGCGGTTATCTCTGTAGCTCGACGGTTGATCCAGAGGAGTGACGACTTGAGCCATGGCCTCACGAGGTTTCGGTGTTGAGACTGCTAGGTTGGGTTCGACTGTTGAATACACTATATCCATCAACAACAAAAGTCTACAGAGAGAAATAGGTGGTTGATTTAGCTACAAAGACAATGTAAGTCACCGTGGGAAAGCTGCTGTCGTCACTGTGAATAGCCGATTCTTCTCCAGCATGCGCGTCTTTGGCTATTATCAATTAAGTGATCATTGTCCTAACCTGTATTACCTCGCCCTTTAACTCCTGCTCACTACCGAAGCTACCCTCCAGTATGTCCGACACTCCCGAGCTGAGTGACGCAGATAAGGTGGGTATTCCTATTGGTGTCGCTATACCACAAGCTGATCTCACCTCTCGCCAGATCCGGCTCAAACGTCTGGCTCGGCTGGGCACCTCCACTCCTGTCCAAGCCGAAGCGTCCTCGTCTACGAACCAGGCCGCAGAAAGCTCTTCGACTCCACATGCGCCACCTTCCGCCGGCTCACGGCTATTGGCTGCTCATCATGAAGCTTCCAGCACACCCCGAGCCGACATCGCCTCCCCTACACCAAAGCCTGTCTCGCAAAAGAGCAACCTGAAAACGGGCACCTTGTCTCTCGGCAAACGACCCTCGCCCGCGACTCCTGCAAATGAGCCCACAGGCCCACGCATTGTATCGAGCAGGCAGCAGCCAGTTGCTCCACCGATGAAGTACGGCGAGTGGGAAGCTGAGGCGGTTGGATCTGTGTTTTCTGTGACACTGAGCGTGAGTGCTTCGTGAAGATCCGCGCTGATTTCGATAGAAACAAACGGCCCAAGATAGCAACTGGAGGCTTTGTTGGCTGAAAGAGCTGGAACAGGAGATCTTGGAGGAAGGTGAGGGGACATTTAATGCAGCGTGACTAATAGTCAGGTCGCTCTGGCCCGATTGCCACCTCGATTGATTTGGCGGATCGGCTTCTGATCGCTCGATTGTCTTTGGATCAGACCACTATGTCACAATCGTGAGTGTGCAGAACCTATCATAGCTGATCTTTCTAGGAATGACCCCGATGCCTTGACGGTATTGGCAGGCTTGCCATCTACTGAGACCGTCTTTGAGTACCTGACGGGATGTTGGAAAAGACTGTATACAGCAAATCGCGACTTCAACCGTCATGTTAGTCGCTCTCATCGTATGAAGCTAACAGTATAGGCTGTTACTGCCGACGACAGAACGTCCTGGAATACCGCCTTTGAGAAGCTGAAAGGCTTGATAATATCGTACTCTGGCATGACTTTGGAGGATCCGACCATGTTTCCACAGCCCTCAGAGTAGGTCAATGCCAAGTCATTCCCTCCGTACCAGCTGACATGACCGTAGCAAACCCGTCGGACCCGCCGAATTCCTCCCTATCCTTCTTGGTATCACCTCCTCTTCTGACTCTGCAGGGGATCCGTTGACTTCGGCGTCGACCTCCAAAGCCCTGCCGCCGTCGGCCGCTCTCTCATCCTCTGACCTTCTTCCATTCCTCAACGATCTCGCTGCGAGCTTCCCCAGCGAATCTCTCGCGGATGTCATCACGCCAACACTCAGTCTCTTCTTCCAAGAGTGGTACAAAATCTCGCCCACACCGGACTTACTTGGTACCGAATGGCGCCGATACCTCGGCGCTGTCGCTACACTCGTACAAGTCAAGTCAATCGCTGCATTGGTGGGTCCGAAGGTCCCATAGTATAGCTGACTCGGCGATTAGCTTCCTACCTTGAGTGTTTGGGCTGCTCCAGGCGTCACAGCTCCGAAGCTTGAGTGGCAGTCACTTCTGGGACCGCTGACAAGGCTCAACGTGTATCCAAGGGAATTTGTGGGTCACTTGGAGTCGTTCGAGGCTAATAATACAGCCTGAAGTCTGGAAGGCATACTTCTCCAATCCTACAGAGAGGAAGAAAGGGGATATTGACGCAAACAAAGCCAATCTACGGAACACGCTCAATGGCCTTCAAGTGAGTATACTGATCATAGGCAGTCGCTCATGGTTCCAGACCTCCTTGTTCAACCTATATAACGCAATTGTCCGCGCATCGCCAGAATCACGCGAGGGCGTCCTTGATTATTTCGCTCTCGCCATCAAGCTCAACGAGAAGAGAGCGGGTATGAGGGTGGGTTCAAGGCTTGTGGAACGCGCTGACATGTACAGGTCGACCCTAGGACCGTGTCTTCAGATGGCTTTATGTCCAACTTGCAGGTGGTCTTGCTCAAGCTTTTTGAACCTGTCATGGATTCGCGTTTCTCAAAAGTAGGTTTCGCTGGAAGGAATGCAACTAATCAGCAGATCGACAAAGTGGATCCCGAGTACTTCAAAACCACCAAGCGTATCGACATTACCGAAGAGACCAAAATCAGAGCGACCAAAGAAGACGCTGATGAGTATTTTGGCCAAATGGAAGGTGAGCTGAATACGAGATTACGTCGCGCTTACTCTCAGTCGACGCCAAACCAAATTTCATATCCGATCTGTTCTTCTTGAATAACGCCATGATCCACTTGGGCGTCGTGAAAACGATAGGCACGCGTACGAAGGCGGAAAAGAATATATCGGAGATGGAGAAGGAGTTGAAACGTGCTGAGGCTACGCGGAGCAGCTGGGCAGGAGTGAGCTGAGACCCGTTCGAATACAACTAACGTACAGAATCCTGCAATGGAAGCACAAGGCGAGGCTGGAATCAAGAAGCTCAAGGTGAGTCGAAGCCTTTTGAGCAGTGCTGATCTCGTAGGACGACATTGCGACGTTGCACGCATCTATACATGCCTATGATACTCAGCTTCTTGATCCTGCTATGGTCCGATCGCATGTGTCGTTCTTCGGGTTTCTTATGACTTGGCTGGTGCGCCTTGTGGACCCTCGGCATCAGCATCCAGCCACTCCCATACAGTGAGTGACTCCTTGAGGTCTAGCTGACAACAGACTTCCACTGCCATCTGAGGCATCGTTGCAATTCCGTATGCTCCCCGAGTACCTGATTGAAAACATCGCCGAATATTTCGATTTCTTGGCAAAGTACGTTGCCCGTCATCTATGCCCAATCTGACGAACGCTCAGATACAATCCGGACGCCCTCGAGGACCCGGACAAAGACATCCTCATCACCTTTGTTATCACCTTCCTTTCCCCCAACTACGTCAACAACCCTTTCCTCAAAGCGAAGCTGGTATCTGTGAGTGGAGAGAACATCCGGCCAGTGACTGATGGAAGATCTTATCGTACGGACTGTGGCCAATGGGTTATTGGCGACATGGTGCACTATTCGATCGACTTAGTGTGCACCCGATCGCGACAGAACATCTGATGTCGACTTTGATCCGGTTCTTCATTGGTGAGACTCTGGTTCTGGTACATAATAGCTGGTGTAATTACTGACTTTGTGCAGACGTGGAGATGACTGGCGGTCATACTCAATTTTGGGGTAAGTCACAGCTTAGTGAAGTTTCGAATCGCAGCTGACTCTGCGATCTAGACAAGTTCAACTTCAGGTAAATATCTGCCCCTGGAGCTCGGCTAATGTTGCCGCAGACGAGACATAAGCCGTATCTTCAAGGCGTTGTGGTCGAACCCTCTTTACAGAGAGTCATTTGTGCAATCGAGGAAGTAAGTTTGGTACGCCCGACACCGCTTACCTGCCCCAGGGACGACTTTGATCAGTTCATTCGCTTTGTCAACATGCTTATGAGCGACGCGACCTTCCACCTGGAAGAATCACTCACCGGCCTGTCTAAGATTGGTCAGCTACAGACACAGCAAGCGGATAGCGCGAGTTGGCAAGCACTGCCTCAGGCTGAGCGAGAAGATCTTGAAAGTCAACTTCGGCAAGCCGAAAGTTCCGCTCCATATCATACGCAGATGGGTCTCGATCACGTCAAACTCATCAGAGACTTCACTGCGACTACAAAGGAGCCATTCCTCACCGCTGAAATCGTCGACCGGCTCGCTGCAGTGAGTCACTCAGAGTCTGCTTGTGCTGACTGGTTAGTCACTCGACGAAAACCTTGCCGGGCTTGTCGGACCTCGCATGTCTGAGCTCAAGGTATCGAATCCCGAGAAATACAGCTTCAAGCCGAAAGACCTTCTCGGAGCTATTGCGCAAATCTATCTGAATCTGGGCAACGAGGCCGACTTCATCAGAGCTGTCGCCAATGATGGACGCAGCTATAGCAAAGAGTTGTTCGAAAAGTTTGCCCGCACACTTAAGAATCGTGCCATCATGACTGACGCCGAAGTGAGCGAAGTTGTCAACTTTACGCAAAAGGTGGAGGATATGAGAGCTACGATTATGATGGAAGATGAGAGGGAGATCCCGGACGAATTCTTAGGTAAGGGAACCTCACACATGACAGTGTATTGAGCTGACTACTCCGTAGACCCTCTGTTATCAACACGTAAGCTCTCGTCTCCACCCTCTTCGAGACTGACGCTGACTCTTGGTGCAGTCATGAAGGACCCTGTCATCTTGCCAGTGTCTCGTGTCGTTATAGATCGGGGCACTATCAGAACTGTGCTATTGTCCAAGGAAGTCGACCCGTTCAACAATGTGCCGTGAGTCATGGGTCATAATCTGATAGTCTTCTGTCTCGCCGCTAAGACTATTCCCTCAGATTGAAGTTTGAGGAATGCATTCCCGACCTCGAGCTCAAAGCTAGAATTGATGCCTGGTTGGTGGAGGGCAAGACTGGGCAGGCAGCAGAGGTGATGGATGTAGACCAATTGTGAAATAGTACTTTCAATGATAACATATACCAGCGCACGTGACGTCATGCAGGTTTCATGTTATAAATGTCTGCATCTGTGTTTCTTTTGCAACTTCCATTACACTGTTATTCATTCGCTACAGAAATGCCTTGGCAAAAGACGTTGTGAGCTTTCGCCCAGGACAGCCGCCGCGATGAACATGCGCTTATTCTGGTATTAGCTCACTCCCACCCGGCACCAAGGGGATGCACCTGGTGAGCGAGGTCGTATCCGTTCGTCGATAAGCTCAGCTGAGATGAATCAGGTGACCAATGCTATCGTGAAAGAATGTCAAGAAGGCCTCAAGAATGTTGATATTGGCATTTTCACCTTGAATTGCCTACACACATCTGCGGGCTTGACTGTGAGTTTTGCATCTGCGCGTGAAGCTGGTGTGTTCGTAGCTGATACCATATACTTGAATCAGGTCAATGAGAACTGCGATCCGTGAGCTATAGTCGCGCTTTTCGAGCTGTTGTGCACTCCTCTTGCGTTGATGCTGACCAGCTCTGTTGTGCGTGTAGAACGGTACGCACCGACATGGACATGGCATTGGACACGATCGTTCCAGAATCATTACCCTGGGAGCACACTGACGAGGGTCCCGAGTGAGTCAATACTCCGTCTACACTCCATCATTCTTCTGTCTCACGGATCCATGAGTTGGATGAGAAGCTCAGATTCATTACTAGCGACTCGGTCTCGCACCTCAAGACGTCGCTTGTGGGCAATTCGATCACACTGCCAATCTCAAAGGGCAAGCTCGTCCTGGGGACGTGGCAAGGCATCTACCTCGCAGAATTCAGACATAGCGGCGGTGGCTGGGGCGGGAAAGGTCAGGGAAGGAAAGTCGTTGCTACGATCTTGTGAGTCTCCCCATATCACTCGTGACTAGATGACGCTCAGGCTGACCCTTGTACCTGTGCAGACCATAGATGCTTTTGTGAAACATGCATGTCATCGTTTCGTCATGTCGTTTGACTCGTAAACTGAACTACAGCCCATCCCTTCTCTTCCCATAATTGATTTAACCGGGCCGTGAATTTCCACGATGTCGTGTCCACGTCACTCTCCAGCTCGTCCTTCAGTAAAGCTTCTGCTACCTGCTGCTTCACGCGCAGACGTAATCCCGCACCAAGAACATCGACGATGGCCAAGCTGGCATTGAGACCGTAAACCATCGTGGCAGCGTAGAAGAAATTGGCGTTGCCCGTTCCTGTCAATAGCCAGAGCGAGTGCAGTAGAGGTAGCAGGATGGCAGTGTATAGATGGGCTGTCAAGGTGAATAATGGATGCCGCAGATCTAGTGCTGAGGTTAGAATTGCAAGCCACGACCGTTGACCTACTTGAAGTAATCTCCGGAAAGCAACCGAGCAATCCAGCCCAAAGCGCCATGTCCCCAAGGGTAGGATAGCTTTTCCATGTGCTGAAGATGCCAGTGAGGACTAGAGCAGCAAATAACGGGTCGTCTCGCAATCTCAAGCACAGCGGAGCGACGTAGATGAGCACGTGAAGCTGCAATCAGTATCATCAGCGCGGTATCCTCACGCTTCTTTGCGGATATCTGGACATACCTGGAAGACGCCCAAGAAGAAGCTTCTGAAGTGCTCAAACATCTCGGTGAAAAAGTACCACCGCATGCCGACATTCGGCGTGAGATCGGTGACATGAACACTGCGACGAGATCAGCGTGGTTCCGATACTGCTTCACGAGAGGCAATACTCACATGACACCCCAAGTCCGCTGGACCCACGCAGGTCCGACGAGGGCCCAGTTGAAAGCGGCTAAGCCAATCATCATGCCCATAAATTCCAAGACGTGTTGCGCAGCTCGTCTCCGCCGTGGTTGAGCGGTAGGACTTGTAGTCGTGGTCGCCTCGTGCTGGAGCAGCAGCATGATTATTGGTGGAACAAGCAGGACAGGGTACAGTGACGAATGAGTAGCAATGGCTAATAACGCGAGAGCGGTTCTCGTTTGTCCTAGGACGACATCAGCTGTCGTTCCGAGCTTCGACGCTCACCTGATGCCGCTGAAGATAGCGCAAACAGTAAGGCGGCATTGTCCAGGCTCGTTGTCGACTTGGCCACGCACGTGAGGAACGTATATGGGTTGAAAAGGTACCTGAGGAGATGGTCAGCTATGACTGATTGAATGACGAGGTGTAGGCAACATACAGAGCCGACACTAAGGCATCTCGCGTTTCGCCTCCGTGCCGTGAACGGGCGCGCCAGATGTTCACCAGCGCGTGACAACTCGCCAAGTCTGCTGCGATCCATACCCCCGAGCTCACCCAATCCGCGGTCGCAGGGAGTATGTAAGTGAACAACGCCAGGTACAGCGGTGACTGAGTTACTCGATCAGCTGACGCCAGTGCGTGTGCGACATGCGAACGACGTACGTGATAGAAGACTCCGCCGTCATACGGGTTACTGCCCTTTTCATAGATGTACACTCCCTCTTTGACTGAACGCGGACCATTTTAGCGGATAGCTATATGATATAGAATTTAGAAACGTACGACTTCGAAACGAGGTCAAAGGCGTCGCTAGCTCTGGTCGTCGTTCGAGTGTCTGAGAAACCGCAGGCAATGCGAACAAACCTAGTCGCAGAATCACCGCCGCCGCGATGACGCCTTGACGCGAGTGCACCATGGACCGAAGCTGAGAGAAGTCCATGGTGGTATGGGAGGATAGAGAAGGGGTTGAGAAAACAATGCTTTATTGCACTTTGCAAGGACGAAGAAGACAACACGTGACGAATTCGATCTTCGTATCTTATCTGTTCTTGTATCATCTTCATCGTAATGCATTCTGATACTGGTATGCTCTACGCTCTTCTTGAATAGCATCGCAGTCATCCCTCTAGAAGGAGCTGCGGCAAAAACCAATAGGCAGAAGAAGCTGTATGCAGAAGTAAAAGGTATGCAAACGGTTGTAATATCGCACGATACGCAGCCCATTCTAGGGCTGTAAAGAGAACAGAGGACGGGGAAAAGAGAAGAAAGAAAGTATCGACCTGATGAAATCGAAATGGAGAAAGAGCACCAGTCGCTATTAAAACTCGACGAGACCTATGCTGATGGACGAGAAGCCAAGGAAGATGCTAGGAGATGGAAAATATGCTATGTGACAGGCAACGAAGTTATCTATGCGAAGGGGAATATGCTGAATTGACCAACGGAGCAGACAGACGGACGGACTAGGCCTGAGCTGCTTCCTCGTCGATCTGAGTCAAAGCCTTTTCCAGCTTCATCTTGGGCGTGATGCGAGGCTCGCCGTCGACATCAATCTTGGCCGCCAAGGCATCGATGTCCTCTGGTGACAATTCCAAGCTTCGAATAAACGATGCAATCGCTTTATAAGCGGTCGGGTAGTCAATAGCGTCATCGTCCAATGTCGGCATTCGCTTCTCCAAGCTATTCATAGTCAGCATAGGACATCGTCGTAGACAAGGAGCCACTTACCTCTGCTTGAGAACCTCCACAGATGCGGCACCCTGCTCGCGAACTAACCGCAAACCCTTCGCGACGACTTCAGCGTCCTTCGGCTTAGCTATTCTAAACACCTCATCTGAGAGACGCTCAGCCAGCAGACCACGACGCTCTTCAGGTAGGGCGCGGAAGTACTCGACGATGTCTTCGGGATTTCTGGATCCACCCTGATCCTTCTCACCCCACAGCTCTTTCATGTCCGAGGTGATCTTCGTCACTGCATCTGCTTCCGACATGACCCCGTCTTCAGCAGTCTCTTCCTCGCCATCCTCGGATTCTGCTTCCGCTTCGCCCTCCTCGCCGTCCTGCGCTGGGATAGGCTTTGTACGAGGAGCAAGGTTGAGCTTCTTACGTTGAGGTGCTGGTTCACCGGCGTCCACGCTCGTTCGTCGCTCCACCGGAGCCCCCTCGGTAGCGTCCATAAGGGCACCAAACATGTTTGCGGAGGAAGGCTGGCGAGAAATAGGCGGTGTAACAGTACCAGCTGCACCAGGCTTGCCCTTGCGGGCGAAGACGCTGGATGGGCCGAAAGTGGGAGCGGAGGGCATACCAGTTGAGCTGATGTTGCGACCGATACCAGAGAAGTCGGCAGGTCGTCCAAGCGAGCGTGGACCGGTGGAAACAGACTGCCATTCGCCGGGTTGAGGTCCATCTCGACGAGCATGACCAGTACGAGAACCTCCACGTGAGATGGACTCGCGAGAAGCCTGGGCAGCGGATGCTGCTTTCTCCTGAGCAGCTTGTTGATGGATCTCAGCAATCGTCATCACACCGGCTTGCTTGTTTCGCGATTGCCACTTGTTCCTTCGTGATTCGATGACGTCCTACAGAGGTCAGCGACAGTAGGCAGAGACGAGACTCACCATAATCATGAATTTGATACGCGACGTGATCGCATCGCTCTTCACCACTTGGTCAAGACGCTCGAAGACCGTGTTCATGTTTTCTGGAGCAGCCTGGTCGTAAGCTCGGCCGATTGTGGATAACAGCTTGCAAGTTGACTCGATGTCCTCCTCATCAGGGTCCGTGACATTGCCGAGAAGTCGAATGAAGCATTGTCGAATGACACCCTTAGATACCATCTCCAGCTTGTACAGCTCTCCAATGAGTTGTACAAGACCCAATCCACGACGCTTGGCCTTTTGAGCCGCATAGTACTCCTCACTGAGCATTGCTGCCTCTGCTTCGCCTTCTTCCTTGTCCTGCTCTGCTTGCTGCTTGGCGAGTCGCTCTTTGTCCTCGTCGCTTTTGGCGGCGGCGGCCACAGCGGTGTCCTCTCGTGCTTTCCAGCCGGCCTCGAAGTCCATCTGACAACGACCCAGCAAGTATTTGCGGAAGAGGGCACCACCGGAAGTAGGCTTGCCATCGAGCACCTCGGTAACGGCGGGATCGAGCTCGACTAAGAGCAATCGACACAGCTTGGCATACATGGCGGACCAGTGCGCCTCGTCGGTAGCTTTCTCGAAGATAAGCTTAATGACAAGTTTGAGCGTGAGACCATCTGTCTCGTTCTGCGACTTGTTCGCCCACTCCAGAATTTGCTTGGAGATTCCATCGAACTTCTCCTCGGTAAGCTTGTTGAGCAGTGATTTGACCTTGCGCTCAATAAACGCGGGTGAGCCTTCGTCGTCGCCACCAAGACGAGTCCTGGTCCACGCGTTGCCAGAAATCTGGAGTGGCGCGGGGGCGGGCTCCTGGGAGAAGTTGCCGCCCTGAGGAGCACGCTTGGTACCACGTTGACTGCCTCTGGCGTTGCCACTACGAGAGGTAGATGGGCCCATAGATGGCAGACCAGACATGCCTGGCATACCTGGGCCGCCCTGGCTTGGACTTCGTCCCATGGTGTTGGCGCGGAGCGCAGCTTGGTATCGCTGCTCGCTCGTAGTACCACGTAAAGTGCCTGACCCGAACTGACCCATGTTGAAAGACCCCATGCCTTGGCCGGGGAATGATGGTCGGTTGATGCCACCAATGCCCAGACCAGTGGGTGCTCCACTGACACTACGGCTCGTTCCTCCAACAGAAGCTCGAGGGCCTCGTCGGTTGCCAAATCCGCTTCCAGATGCATCTGCTTCCAGACCAATCTCTTCGAGGGGCGGCAGGTTCTCCGGCTTCTCCTTGCATACGCTCATGAACTGCATGAGGAAGTCGCGGTCGTAGCGGAACTTGCCGGGTTCGGCATCAACATTAAGCTGAGGGTTGGGGGACTTCAAGGTAGATGGGTAGACGATGGTGCTAAGGTTTTCGATAGGACGAGCGGTTGTAAGGGCAGATGTGGAAGCAACAGGATCCTCGGTGAGAGCAGGGGATGAAGTCTTGAGGTCTAAAGGAGAAGGTCGGCGAGTACCGTTGATCGCAGCGACGGGTTTGGCAGGCAGGCCAGCCGCGCCCAGAGCAGGCGACGCCAGGGGAGACGAGGGGGTGGAAGTGGTGGGGGTCTGGACAGCGCGACGTTGTTCATCCGCTTTCTCCTGGCTCTCCTTTGCAGCTGCAGCTGCAGCTGCCTTCTCCTCCTCTGCTTTGTCAGCGGCTTCTCGCTCAGCGACAGCAGCGGTCTCCTTCGCCTCCTTGTCCTCCTTCTCCTTCTGCTCGGCCGCCTGCTTAGCGGCAGATGCCTCTTCCAGCTTAATCTTCTCGGCGGCAGCTGCCTCCTCGGCTTCCTCCTTGGCCTTGGCTTCAGTGTCGGCCTTCTCCTTATCGGCCTGCAAATCAGCGTTGTCATATATCGAAAGACTCACCTTCTCTGACGCCTCTTTAGCTTTACGTTCCTCGTCCTCCTTAGCCTTTCGCTCGTGACGTTCTTTTCTCTCTTGCTCTTCCTGCGCCTCGATCTTCTTGATTCGCTCCCTGTCGGCCTCTTCCGCAAGCCTCTGCTTCTTCTGGTCTTCGGATTCGATCCTCACAATGACAGGCAGAGCAGGCATCTTCTTCTTCGGCGCTTCAGGAGCAGGGGCATCACTGCGCGGCGTCTCACTGCCCAGCTCCGGGGTAGCGGCACCACTGGTGTGCGGGGTGGTCTTGTTAACCGCCTTCGCGGCTTCTTTCAGGTCAAGAGCGGTTCCATCGGGCCGCGAAATCTTGATCGCGGCAGAACGTCTAGGCGTGAAAGTAGGCGCTCCGACAGAGAGCTGAGCAAAGCCTGGGGTTGAGGGCGCTTGACTTTGATGGGACGGGAACGAGGTGGGCATAGGACGCGAAGGAGTTCCAGGTATCGATGCATTGGGAGCGTTCGAAGGAGCAGGCGCATGGGCAGCCATCAGGCTACCTGGTCGGCTGGGTGGGGTCGGAACGGGGCTAGTAGCACCACTGTTTGACAGAGTAGCTGATGGAGGCAGCGGTGATTGAGCGGGCAGCTGAGTCTGGGCAGCCCGAGGAGATAAGGGACCAGACTGTTGACCGCCCGGGTAGGCTGCATTGCTAAATTGATGTTGACCCTGGGCATGTTGCTGAGGTGTCCACTGAGGGTTGAGGCCAAACTGCTGTTGTTGCTCGTAGGGATTGTAGTTGCCCTGCACCAAATTATCAGTCTCTGTGTCGATAACATTGAACGTCGCACTCACATAGAAGCCGGATTGCGGTTGGTAACCCATCATAGGATACTGTGGTCCCTGGGGTCCGGGATGCATACCATATGCGCCCATATTGGGGCCCATCATCATGCCTGGTCGAGGAATTGCTCCGTTTGGCCTGACCTGGTTCTGCTGAGGCGACATACCGGCTTGGGGCCTGAAGCCTTGCTGCACCTGCGGTGGAACGGCGCCGCTGTACTGTCCCTGACCAGGTCCCATAGACTGGTTCAAGATAGGTGATCGCGGTTGACCAGGCAAACCACTAACTGGCGGCCGAAGATGCGGCTGACCGGTGTATGGTGAGTTTTGCAAACCATTTGGTGATTGGAATGCAGATTGTCCAAGAGACTGGCGTCGGTCATGTGCAGGGGGAGCAGGAGCCTGGGTGGCGGATGGCTGAGGATGGGCTTGAGGCTTGCCTCCGAAGAGGGAGTGCATGTCAAGCTTCTTGGCCGGGGTGGAAGTGCCAGCACTAACGGGAGAGGCGGCCGATGATGGTGCCAACGAGCTCATGCGTCTAGTCTTGACAGCATCAGCATCGTTAGACGCTTCCGCATCAATAGACCCGAAAGCCTTGACGTTATCAGCAAGATGGGAGCCAGTAGTCGATGGGGCAGCGGGTGATGATGAGAGCAAGGTATTGGGCGAGTCGACTGTTCCAAATGCAATGTTGCCTGTATAAACATGAGCTATCGCCACTGGAGATTATCAAAGATAGACTCACCTCGCTTGATGTCAATGCCAGCTCCAACTAACAGACTGCTCTTTCTAGCATGACCACCGCCGATGGCTACCGGTGCAGAGCCGTTGGCTGCGGCCGGTGCGCCATTACTGCTCACTCCATTTGGGAGGGTAGAGCCACCCTGTTGGGGCTGAGGGGAAGACAGATTGGGTGTGTTGGCACCGGATGGACTGGCTGATGCCGGGTTGGAAGGGGGAGGACCACGGGCCCAGGCGGAAGATGCGGAGGCGGACGCAGTAGGTTTATTGCCGGGATTGACGGGAGGTGATGAAGTCTTGCTCATTGACGGTCGTGTGTGGGGAACGTGAGATGAGAAAGCAGGATGCTTTGGGTACGTGAGGCGTTGTACGAGTGGAAGAAAGGGAAGCTAGCGATTGCAGCTGAGTGTGAAATGGAAGTGCCGCTATCGTCAGCATCCGTTGATCTGGTCTAGCCAATACTCTGATGTTTTACTGAACGGCGTTGACTCACCTTTTCTTCTTCCGCTAGATATGCTCTGCGTGTGAGCACTGAGACGACTTTTTCACAGAAGAGTGTCGAGGAGGAGACACCGATCTGAGGTTTATGGGTCGTAAGACGAGAGACGTCTTTTGGATTTGCTCCTTTTTTCAGTGATTTTTTTTTCTCGACTACAAAGTCCGGGCGACGTCGACTAGCAGATCGCTGATGAGGCGAGGCGTGTCGGTGATCGTCAAGATGAGGAGGAGGGGGGAGTGGGGAAGAGGCGGTGTCTTCCTATTCCTATTGAAGTGTCCCTTGTTGATGAACAGGGAGACGGGGGGGGGAGAATGACGATTTTTGATAATTGATAAGGAGAGACAATGTGGTGACAATAGGAAATTAATATTGGTGGTAGTGCTGCAGTGAGCAGTGAGCTGTGAGCAGTGAGAGAATTTCTGTTCCCAAGCGGTGGCGGAGAGAGGTCTGTGCTCAGGGTATATTTACAGTAGTAGTGTCATAATTCAATTCAACCGAGTGGCGGCAACGTGAGCAGAGCAGAGCACTCAAAGGGTCGAAAAAAAGGAAAGTATAACCGGTCATTACGATTGCTTTTGTAGTGGTCATTACAGATCTCCAACTCCGATTACAAACGTAACAGCAATTCGAACCGGAGACAGAAAACGTCGCAAGACACCTTCATCGTTTCGCGGATCGTCGTTACGCTGATCCGTATATCATGCTGGGTGGGATACGCTTGTTATTATCTTGTATTGGACTATAATATATGTATAATGATGTTATCTCGCTATCAGATTGGTTAACTCTCTCATCGCTATTTGTACAACGTCCCCATCTCCATCCCCATTCTCATCCGTGATCATAGACTCCAGCGAACTCTCCTCATTGCCCATACTCTTAGGCATCAGGCGGCTGATACTCTTCTGCCACTTGGCCTGCATCTCGTTCAATCCTCTCAAGGAGGACAGTAGACCTGAAAGTTTATCTTTTCGTTGGGTACCGGGCAGCGCGTCCATGATGATGCCATTGTCCTTTTCGCCGTCAGCCACTAGGAGCTTTGACAGAAGAAGGGCTAGATAGCCTGTCAAAGTAGTCGCGAGGGGCTGAAAAACAGGTCAACGATCGCTTGACCACCTCTACAGTCTCTCACTCACATCATCATCTTGCACGAGATGCTCCAAGTACAATTGCGCTAAATGACGAGCGAACGGCGTCGCAGTACTACACCGACACTGGCGAAGACAGGCATGAAGGCCGACGCATCCCTCATCGATATCTGCACCGTATCAGCATGGCATTGTACAACCCAGCATCGAGTGCCGCACTCACTGATCGCATTGATGGCGGCCGAAGCGTCTTGGTCCGACAAGGCTGCAGTGGTCAACAACGCTAAGACGAGACACAGGAACTCTTGCGTCGTCATATCTTGCTTATCCTCTGTCGATTCTTTAGCTTGGTCAGGCTGGAAATCGAGATCGACTTCTGTCTGCAGACTTGAGCCTTGACCCTCTTCTTCCTCTTTTGCTTCCTCCTCCAGCCCAAGACGGCACCGTTGGAGGATCAGACGAGCAAGGCAAGTGACTGCGCCTGGGATGTGAACGATGTCCGATGCCCATGTTGCAGACTCATTAGCCAAGTAGGCCAGGAGCTGGACGACCTGGACGATACATCGGCAGACTGAGAATCTCTGTCAGTAATAGCAGGCTTGCAGCGCGCGATTGATTTACCGGAATCGGTCGGTTCGTCGTCTTCCGTGAGGATCAGGACAGTGCCACTGATAGCCGTATCAATGAGATCTTGCGCGAAGTGCTTGTAGTACTCCAGGAAGCCCGACTTTCGCTCTGCCGAACCCAGTAGTATCGTCGAGATAGTTTCCAGTAGGTCACGCATGAAGTCCCAATCAGGCATACTGTCTTCAGAGACCAGGTCCTGCGCGAATGATCAATTAGCCACTGTGCACTTGGGTGGTACACGTTACACATGCTCACCAAGCTCTTTTCGTAGAGATCGAACCGGTTACTGACCATACTGATCTCTTGCTGGAAAGCTTTCATGATCTTGGCCAGCGTTCGTTCGTCATCAAGCTGTGAAGCAATAGTGGTCCATGCTGATTCCCGACATATGCCTTGCAGGACGCTCGACGCCAGCCGTCTTGTACTGGGCTGCAGTATGATCAGACTCGCTTGTAGCGCCTTTATCAATTGGGCTCACTCTCGATGATTGACGAACACAGAACAGTTTGCCATAGAGGTTCCCCAGCTTTTGTGCCTGCAGAACAGTCAGCTCCACTTGCGTGACCAGCAGCGAACAGCTCACCGTTTTCGCGTCGCTCGCGCTTACGGCGCCGTCGAGTAGACCTTCGCGAGCTCGTAGGTGATCGATGAGCAGAGAGACGACGTCCTTCGGATACATCTGTACCAGCTGTTCCAGACCTGATCCCGAGTCGAGCAGGATAGCGAGGAATATGAGGCAGATCGGGCTCATCACCTGTCAAAGAGATGAGGCCAGGTCTCATATGAAGTGACAGCTTTACTTACGGTATCATCCCTCATTCTAGCTGTGAAGAAACACTGCCAGACGTGCTCGACCTGCCCACATACTTTAAGCTTGTTCAGCCAAGTCTCATTGAGCATGTTGCGCAAGATGTCCGTGGAGCTGGTGTGATGTCACATCGCGTCAGCTGCGTGAGAAACGCCGTAATCGCAGTCGGACTGACCTTGTTCTCCTCAAGGACGAGCCAGATATATCAGAGATACCATCCACGAGATAGCCTAGTTCGTCCATGAATCGTCTGTTCTCGCCTTTCGACCTCATATCGGATACGGTCTGCGGTGCTCGCGCGAGGAGCAGTTCCTGAGTTCATGTAACATGAGCCAGCGCTCGATCAAGCTCTCTGATACACTTACATTCATGAGGTTGCCTGAACCACTGCCATGCTCTCCAAGCCCTGTAGAGTTGTCCACCTCGTACCGCTGGCGCAGCTCTGCGTAGCTTGCTTGTTCGCCCAAGTCATCATCCACGTCCGCCGTCGTTCCTCCTTGTGCGCCTACATCGCTGACGATGGGCACTTCGGCCAGCATGGTGCGGGTTTTGCCATATGTCCGTTTCGCCCTCCCCCCGGAACCTGTTTGTCCTGGTTGATTATTGGGTTGCAGCGGTGCTGAATCGGCCTCGCTTCGTGGACTGGGCTTCAGTGGTGATTCGGGCATGGACGAGGTACGACCAAGCAGGCGGGATGGAGTTGACGGTCCGCTGGGGGACATCGCACCGCCGAACGGACTACTGTTGCTATCTTCATTCGACTCTCTATCTTTCCTAGAAGGAGTCGTGGGCACCGCCGTCATACTCTGAGTCTTGCTCAACATCCTTCTCATGCCCCCTGCCCGACCGGCCGCTGCCCTGTGCCCAGGAGCACCACTGTTTGCATCGCCATTGCTGCTGCCTCCTGGAGAATCAGGTATGCGTCGAGGTGATACAGCCGCGAACAGTGCTGACAGGTCGCGCGGCGAGGATGTGGGTGTGATTGGTCCCGGTAGACTTTTGGTGCGGCGAGGCGGAGTCGAAGGGCCGACTTTAAGCTGTGATGATGAAGGCGAGGAAGAAGGAGGCTCGACGCCGACGTCTGGTGCAGGAACCCCTTTCTGCTTTGGCGTTGACGACGCCGGACTTTGGAGTCGACTTAATACGGCGGTACTCGTGGTTCTTGCCCTCTTCGCAGGGGGCGGTGATGGAGACGGAGACCGACTGGCGTAACGTGACCCAACAGCTAGTCTTTCCAGCATCTCGTCATCGTCCTTCACGTTCTTGCGGGCCTTGGACACTGGTGATCCCTTGGCCTTTGCTATTGCTCTAGCGCGCGAAACATCGACTCGGATCTCGTCATCACTACCGCTACTACTACCACTACTAACACCGCCCCGGCTCGCTTCGGCTCGTCGTTTCTCCTTGTGCGCCGAGGCGCGGCGGGAGTATGTTCTGGTTGATGATACGGACGAAGTGGTGCGTCGGGAGAGGCTGGACGGTGGGGAGGTCGACGGACTCGATAGGTTCATGTTGGCTTTGTGATCGAGAATCGGTGTCGATAAGCTAGGGAAAGGAGCTGTCTATCTACTTCTATCCTTTCAGCGATGTTTTAGTCGATGATTGTAAGGCTCTTGCTTCGACTGCTTGGCCTCGTCTCAGCCAGGCTGGGGTCTGAGTAGCTGGTGACAAACAATGTCTTCTTCGAACACGAACATGAACATTGACTGTTGTCGCTCAACGCGAATCCAACTTTGGGTTAAATGACAAGTGGAGCCCCGCGCACTGACATTGCCACGTTACTTTGCGACATGTTGATTTATGCATTGTCTGAATGGGACATGGTGATCTGGCAAACGAGCTGACGGGCAAAGGTACTTGTATACAAACATCTAAAGAGATCAAATAGTACACATGAAAAGGAACGAGCCACGAACACAGCCACAGCAGCAGCCGTAAACGAGGCAGACTCAGACCATCTACTCATCGTCGTCGCCGTCCGACATCTCCACATAAGCAGACTTCTTCGCTGTCCCTCGTCCAGGTCGAGCAGCAGTGCGCGCTGGCGCAATGTCAATCTCCATCCTACGCAACATCGTCAGCGGGTTAAGATACCGCGCGATGAGGGCGACTCACGAGTCTTCTTCCTCGAAATCGGATTCGACCTTTTTGGCCGCTGGCTTGGCCTTCGGCTTTGCCGCTGGCGCCGCCGCCTTCTTCGCTGCTGCTTTGGCGGGAGCAGGCTTGGGCGACTGCATGTCAAAGTCGGACTCGTCATCCGAGATAGCAGCTGCTTTCTTTCTGGCAGCCGGTTTGGCCTTTGGCTTGATTGGCGTGTTGTCCGACTCTATATCCGATATAGCCAATTTCGATTGGAGTAAAGGCTTGCTTGCAGCGGCACCTTTGGGCTTGGAAGCGGGAATCATGTACACTGTAAAATTCGAAGTCAGCGGACGCCCTTTGACACAACGATGTACTCACTATCATCATCCGAGCCATCAAGATCCATGATGGTCTCCGGCTTGGCTTTTGGCTTTGCCGCCGTTTTGCTGATGGTGGTAGCTTTCTTGCTTGGCGGCTTTATGTCCACATCAGAATCGTCGGAAACGTTCGCACTGCGCCAAATATCAGCAGTGATCATTCGCGAGTGACTGATTGCTCACCTGCTTCGCTTTGCCGGTGATGGTTTCGACGGTGACGCTTTCGTTGCAGCCTTTGGCTTAGCTCTGGGCTTGGCCGCAGGTTTGACGGGCTTAAAGTCCTCCTCGCTATCGGTATCTTCTCCGGCCGCACGCTTCTTCTTCTTCTGCGCAGCTTTGATTGCCCCTTTTGTCTTGGGTTTACCACCCTTTGCTTCGGCTATATCTCTCTCAAGGCAGAGCTGCACAAAACATCAGACTCGACTGAAATCAAATATAATCACACTCACATCCCATTCGACAAGGAAGGTGTCCAGGTCGCGGTTCCAGATGTCTTGAGGGGACAATTTGAGCAACTCGATGAGCTCTTGCTCTTTTGCGTCACGCTCGGCGAGCAATTTGTTCACCTGGAGATATCTTGATCAGATTGGTCACCCATGATTGTATCAAGATACTTACTTTCTCAGTGGTCAAGCTCCAAATGGCCATACCGAGCAAGTAGTCGTAATCACTCGCAAGCCCGTCATCCTCTTCGTCCAGAGCCGGCTCAGCTTCCCCAGCTGCTGACGCCTTCTCCTTTTTCGGGAACGGACGGAAGTTCAACTTCTTCAACTCGGCAACGATCACATCCTTCTTTTTGTTGGACACTACGAGCTCCTTGGCAATGATCATCTGAACGAAGCGAGCTTGGTTTGACAGTCGCTCGAAGAGCTTGTTGATCTCATCCGCAAGGTATTGCTGGAGAAGCGATTATGAGCAATAGCTCCTCTTGGGCATGTCTGCCATGCGAACGGGCGTACCTTGCGCAAGCCATAGTATTCCAGTCTCTTGTGGAAGAACTCGGAGAGGATCTCTTCCGCGCTAGTGTACTTTTTGATCTTCCCATTCAAGTCGAAGCAAACCATGTTGCTTGTGCTGATGGTAGTGGCGAGCTTGAACCGCTTCTCAAAGCCTTCCTCTTCCGCTGCCTTCATGTCCTTCTCGTTCATGTGGATCTTGAAATGCACCGTAGTGTCTGTGTGATGTTCCTCGTAGTCCTGTTACACGGTTAACAGAGCTCTGAATGGCACTTAGGTTACTCACCTTGATGGTAGAGGGCACTTTCTCCGTACCGGTCGTCATCTCTTCCAGCATTTCCTTGAAGTCCTGCGTCCACTTCCGGACGGGCAACTCGGTGATTTCGAGTGTGCGATCGTCAAGTTTCTGGAAGGCTCCGCTGACTTTGTATTTGTCTTGCTCAACTCGCTCGATAGATCCCTAGCGGAGTGTCAGCGCGATCTGTCACTTCCGCAATAAGCTACTTGCCTTGAAGCCTCGGAACCAGGGGTTCATTCTCTCCGGTTCCTCGCCGCCCATCATGCGCCGCAGATTGTTGACAACGTCGACAGGGTTGTAGTTCGGGATGGCGGTACTCCAACCTGTCTGATGTTAGCGAAGGCCTATAGACGGTTGAGCTGACTCACCGGTTCCGATACCATCCGCGCCATTGATCAACAACATAGGCACCGTGGGCAGGTAATAGTCTGGCTCAATGTTCATGCCGTCTTCAACCAGGTAGTTGAGGAGGCCGTCATCGGCCGAATGATAGCACGCCCGGGTCATCCGTGGGACATTGGTGTAGATATAACGAGCGCTCGCAGCGTCTTTGCCTCCCTGCTCAAGCTGTCAATAGGTACCCGGCACACTGCCACGGCGCACTTACGGCTATACGGGTACCGAATTGACCGTTAGGATCAAGCAGGTTGATGTTGTTGCTGCCGACAAAGTTCTGCGCCAAGCCGACGATGGTAGAAGTCAAACTCTGCTCGCCGTGGTGGTAAGCCGTCTTTTCGGAAACGTAGCCGGCCAATTGGGCGACTTTGATCTCCTTGACGAGGTTACGCTTGAAGCAACCGAACAGCACCTTCCTCTGACCCGGTTTGAGTCCGTCCGCAACCGAGGGGATGGACCGGATGTTGTCCGCCATGGAGAAAAGGATGAGCTCTTTGTTAACGAAATCAGAAATCGGTAGGGAGGCAATGTCGTGGTCCAAGAAGGTTCCAGGCTATTTCCTTGGTCATTCATGTTGCTACGTCCCACGTGAAGGTACTCACTCTGAACTGACGGAGCCATTCTTTACGATCATCAGCTTTCTTCTTGTTGAAGGCCATGTCGATAAGGAGTCGGTCGTCAGGCGTCATCGTGTCGAATGCCAATCGATGCTTATCAAGTGCGCTGAAGTACTTCTTCGCGTCCGCTGAGGTGCTGGTACCCAAACCCTGACGCAAAAGGTCAGTTTCTGTTGACCTATATGCCAAACGACATACCTTGTAGTACTTGGACTCCCAGCCGCGGCCCTCGTTATTAGCCGCTTTCCATTCTTCGTACTGGGGCATCGTGTAGAAGCTAATGTCCCGCTGGCCTTTCCAAACTTTAACAATAGGCGTAATGAACTCGACCAAGAAGTCGGGTATGCGGAGAAGGGAAGGGTAGAAATGGTCGAGGAAGTTGATGATAAGGCCTTTGATGTGCGAACCATCGTGATCCTGCATCAAGAGTCAGAGCGAGTCCCAATTGAAGACGCAAGTCTCACCTGATCAGTCATGATCATCAGATGGCCATATCGTAGACTATCAGCCGATGTGTAGTCCTGGTTGTGCTTGAGGCCCAGGATTTGCTTGATGTGCTGAATCTCGACGTTCTTGATGATCTGTTCGTGATTCGCTTCTCGGACGTTCAACAGTTTGCCTCGCAGGGGGAAAACGCCGTAATCGTCACGGCCAACAACACTAAGACCTGAAACGGCCAGAGCCTTGGCAGAGTCTCCTTCCGTCAGAATGAGGGTACAGTGTTTGGCGTTACGACCACCAGCGTTGTTCGCATCCTCTAACTTGACGATACCCGAGATACTACGCAACATCAGTACGACGTCTGTAAATCTCATTTGACTCACCGAGTTCGTTTAGCGCCGTCAGTCTTCTTCATGATCTGGTCCTGCTTGAATCGAGCCCAGTTCAATACACTGTCTATGATGCCCGTCTTCGCAACTATGAGACTATTAGCGAGGCCGACGACAGCCATTGGTGTGCTGACCTTTCTTGACGAAGTCCTCCGACAACTCGCATTTGCTGCCGAAAGCTGAAGACTTGAGAGTGAGGTTTTCTTTCGTTTGGGAATCGAAGGCGGGATTCTCAATGAGGGCATTGACAAAGATCCACATGTGGTTTTTGACCTGGAATGGTTTCACAGGTGCGGCTTTGTTCTTTTTCTTGATCTGATCCATTCTGAGGGAGAAAGTCAGCTATGATGCCGAGAGTTTGCAATCGTCTGGCTCACAGCTTGTTGGCCAGTTGTGTCGCTATCATTTCGACGTGGGTACCACCTTTGGTAGTAGCAATGGAATTCGCGAAAGAGACCTGCTGCTGTTGTCCGTCTGATAGAGCGAATGCCACCTCCCATCGTTTATTGACCACTTCATAGATAAGAGGTGGTTTCGCGATGGCGGCACCTCCAGCTGCTTCTGATGCAGCTGTAGTCGAAGCGTTCAAGTACATTTCGACATACTTCGGAATGTCAGTATCGCGACTTGAAGAGATATCATCGAATGCACGTACCTGCTTAAATCCCTTCACCTTCAACCGGTCGTCATTCAAGAACACCTTGATATCCTTGATTGTCCCGGCCATGTCGTAAACCCTCTTCATCAACAGTGCATTCGTATCATCGTCGATACCGCTCATACCAAATCTCTCGAGATCAGGAGTGAAAGTGATACGGGTCCATTCGTCGCCCTTCTTGTTTTCGGTGATCTACAGAGGCCAGTAAATAACGATCATTCAGACAGACGTCTACCAACCGACTCACTTTGGGTGTGCCCTTGACACTCATATTTTTGGAGAAGACTTGCTTGTACTTTTTCAAGTTGATCTTGTCGGCAGTCTCGACGACTGCGGTCACTAGCGTCAGCACGCATGACGTGAACACTCGATACTTTCGCTTACCGAACTCATGCGAGTAGATATTGGCTAACTTCGCTCCATAACCGTTTCGTCCACCCGTTAACTTCTTCTGATCATCGTCAAAGTTGCTTCCCGCAAGACTACAGGCAATAGTCAGCTCAAGCAGACACGTGCAGTTGATAAGCTAGACTTGCAGGTGACCAAAGATCAACTCGGGAATCATGACACCCTCTTTACTGTGCATCTCAACGGGAATACCTTTGCCGTTGTTGTAGACGGAGATGGTATTCTTCTCGCGGTCAATGGTCACCTTCAATTGGTCCATAGTAGGATCATTGATCTACTCGTCTTTTCATCAGCATTCGTCGGCGCTAATCCTGCCTGCCCTTACCTTGTTGTCGGCGGCATTGACTAGGATTTCATCAAAAATCTTCAGGAATCCGGGCACAAACGTGATATTCCTGTAGATGACCTTCAGCAGGAGTATCACCGTCATGTGGTGTCCGTGATGCACCCACCTGTTGACCATCGTCTTGCTCTCCGGCTCAAACACCCACATCTGCTGAGTGACAGCTTCGACGGATCCGATATAGGTGTCTGGTCGAACCAAGACATGTTCACGTTGAGATAACTAGAATGGGGGTGAACACAATCCGAAAAGCTGATCACTAAAGCTTGTGAAGCAGCTGGTGCTCACCTTCTTGTACACGTCGCTTGCACTTTTGTTGTTTCCAGGCGCAGCTTTGCTGGGTCCAGGGACAGCGAGATTGTCATCCTCATCATCGCTGACGTTAGCCTTGGACTTTGGCTTTGGCTTTGCTTTGGCTGGAGTAGCGGCAAAGTCGGTCTCGCCTTCAGAAATAGAGTCATTAGGGAGGTTCTTGGAGGCGAGAGGAGCCTTTTTGGGTGCTGCTTTCTTCACCGCTGGTGCCTATTGGATATCGTCAGCCTCAGCATTGAGTTGAACTTCGCCTCTTCGCCAGTGAAGGGAACGATAACACATACCTTTGCAGCTTTCTTTTCTCCCGCAGCAGAGGCAGCCTTCTTGGCAGGCGCTGCCTTCTTCACTTTGGCTGTTTGAATAAAGCCGTCAGAATCGCTGTCGTCCATTCTGAAGTCGTCCCCAGACTCGCTGTCGGACATGGTTGAGAGATTCCTGATTGCAGGTATTCGAGGTGAAGGGAAGTGGAACGATCGTTGAGGTGAAAAGGAGTGTCGAGCGTTGCGCAATGAGATTGATGCAGCCTGTGGTGTATAGTTCGGTCTGGCCAGGAAAGAGGAGGAAAAGGGGTGAGCAAATGATCTGAGCGGTCTTGTCAACCACCTCATATAGGAATGACATATCAGTCACAGCGTTGTATCCAAGCGACGCGACTTTATACCTTTGTTGACGACTTTATAGGTGTGTCACGTGATGTACTCCAGTGACTTGCTGTTTGTATTACGTATCTTCCACGCTGCACCTCTGCACCGCTTGCGGCGCGCTCCGCTTGTTAGTGTTACTTTCACTTTGACCGCGTCTTTGTCCACGTACATGAAGGCAGACACTCACCTACTCTCAGAGAAGTGATATATAAACGTCTACTTCAGAACAACCTGCATCACATCCAGGCTAGTACGGCCGGCTGACTCCTACAGTCATGTCGCGAAAACAGCCGAATCCGTTCGATGATCACCTTGGCTCCAATCCCCAGACAGCTCAAGGAGGAACAGGTTACGATGACCCCTTCGACGACGACGACAACCCAGGTCTCTTCGGCTCAGCGAATGGAACGTATGGTGCACAACAGCCAACATCATATGGGGCTGGCTCAGCTCCTCCACCTGGAGGAGTGACTGGCAGGCAGCAGGGTTATGCTCTAGACCCATTCTTTGACGAGTGAGTGCTGAAGTCGACTATACATATGGTATGCTGATCACGTAGCAACAGTGACGACGAGTACGGAAATCCTGGCCAAAGCAGTGCTTACTTGCCACCACAATCATCTTCCACCGTGAATGTTGCTCGAGGGTTTGGGCAGTCTGAGCCTTCTTTGGTCGAGTCACGCATGCCTCTCGCTACTTCCGGAGCGGTTCCTGCTGGCTTCGCCGGTCCCATCGAGGACGATGACAAGCATTATCATCCTTCAGCTTCCAAGAGCTACGGAGCTGGAGGCGACCCATTCGATGACGAAGAGGGACCATCAGCATACTCATTCTCCGCCCCAGGCTCTGGTCCTTATGCCGCGCATAGGCGCGGGCGGTGGCAGAGGATCAAAGAGGATTACCTGACGGATGTCGATTGGACTTTTGGCGTCAACTCACTGCTGAGAAGGAAGAACAAGTTCGATGGAGTGCCTCGAGAGATCTCGTTGAATGATGCGGAAGGCAACAGGGTCAAAGGCTACGAGAGTAATGCTGTTACGACGGGGAAATATGGGCCTATCACATTTCTACCCAAATTCCTTTTCGGTGAGTCTAACAGAGAGCTGCTATTTGCGCACGAGGGCTCATTTAGCTTATCAACGTGCTCTTCCAGCCGAGTTCTCGAGATCAGCAAATCTGTTCTTCCTTTTCACAGGTGAGCTTTCACGCATGCTACGCGGTACTATACTCACGCCACACTGCAGCTTGTATACAGCAAGTGCCAAGTGTCTCACCTACCGGTCGCTACACGACTATTGTGCCTTTGGCTGTGGTGTTGATAGCCAGTGCTTTCAAAGAAGTCAAAGAAGATCTGGTGCGCGGTGTCTTCCTGTTAGTTTGGCGAGAATTTAGCTGACGTGATAACAGAAACGACATGCTTCGGACCGGTCATTGAACAACAATCCCGCTCAAGTCTTGGTCAATCAGCAATTTCAGACACGTCCATGGCGCAAGATTCGAGTTGGCGATATCGTTCGCTTAGATGCGGACAGCTTTATCCCAGCAGATATGGTGCTGTTAAGCAGTAGTGAGCCAGAGGGCTTATGTTATGT
This sequence comes from Cryptococcus sp. GC_Crypt_5, assembly GCA_026538355.1. Classification (NCBI taxonomy): domain Eukaryota; kingdom Fungi; phylum Basidiomycota; class Tremellomycetes; order Tremellales; family Cryptococcaceae; genus Cryptococcus; species Cryptococcus sp. GC_Crypt_5. The sequence continues at coordinate 96,298 of JALPBZ010000011.1, forward strand.
CGAAACGGCCAATCTGGATGGGTGAGTTCCCCTCTCTACATCTTTCTACCGTGATTGACGAGCGTATATGTTGGTAGAGAGACAAACCTGAAGATTAAGCAATCTCATCCTTCCACCGCGACTCTCACCAATCCCCAGGTCATGTCCATGCTTCGCGGACATCTTCTCTCGGAAGCGCCTAATTCGTCTCTTTACACATATGACGGAACGTTCCACTTATCATCCGCTCACCCTGGTTCCGCACCTTCAAAGATCCCTGTCGGTCCGAATCAGATGCTTCTGCGAGGCGCTCAGCTGCGAAATACCGAATGGGTGTACGGCATCGTAGTCAATGCTGGACATGAGACCAAGCTCATGCGCAATGCCACGTAAGTTCCTTTTCACATCTATCATGCCAGTTGACCTGACACTGTTATCTTAGCGATGCACCAGTCAAGCGGACATCCGTCGAGCGACAAGTCAACAGGCAGATCTTGTATCTGTTCGTACTTTTGCTCATTCTATCGCTGGTTTCGACAGTTGGAAGCAGTATACGCTCCGTGAGTTGGCCGAAGGTCCCTGCGCGAGTCTGCAGCCGCTGATTTTCTCGTTGCAGTGGGTCTTCTCGAAGAATGCGTGGTACCTGCGTCTGGGCAGTGAAAGCACAAACAAGGGTTAGTCCATTTTGCAAAAGCAGGGCATACGGCTGACCCGGATTTCTGTTCACAGCGAGACAATTCGTTGAGGGTAAGTTGCTGGCCTTGAAGAAGGATGTGTTCACTAATTTCGAAAACAGATATTTTGACGTTTATCATTCTGTATAACAATTTGATTCCCATCTCGTGAGTACTACAGCTGAACGATGGAACCTCCCATGCTGACGATCGAACAGCCTGGTCATGACCATGGAGGTAGTCAAGTTCCAACAAGCATCGCTCATCAACTCGGATCTCGACATGTACTATGCGCCAACAGATACTCCAGCACTCTGCCGTACCTCCTCTCTCGTTGAAGAACTTGGTCAGATCGCATATATCTTCTCGGACAAAACGGGCACATTGACCCGAAACGAGATGGAGTTCCGGGAATGCAGCGTCTTCGGTACGATGTATGCCCAGGTTGTAGATGACTCGAAACGGGAGCAAGGACAGAAGAGCTTTGACGTCTTGCGTGCCAGGGTACAGGAGGACACTCAAGAGGGCGCAACGTTGAGAGAATTGTAAGTTTGATGGTTATCAATATCAATATCAGCGATTGCGCTCATCGAAGCCTACAGCTTGTCTTTGCTTGCTGTGTGTCACACTGTTATCCCCGAAGAGCGCGAGGGCAAGATGATCTACCAAGCGTCCAGCCCAGATGAGGCCGCATTAGTGGCGGGAGCCGAGCTGCTTGGCTACCAATTTCACGTGAGTGTTGATAGGTCGAAGCACGAACAGTTCACTTATGTCTATTGCGCAGACCCGAAAACCCAAGTCTGTCTTCGTCGGCGTCAATGGGCAATCTGAGGAGTATGAGGTTTTGAACGTGTGTGAATTCAACTCGACACGAAAACGGATGTCCACGGTTGTTCGTGGCCCAGATGGACGGATCAAGCTGTACACCAAGGGAGCCGATACCGTCATTTACGAGCGCCTGGCGCCGGATCAAGAGTTCTCCGAGCCCACTCTTGTGCACCTAGAAGTACGTTGTTTACGACCCGAGTGGCAAGCAAAGATACTGACTAAATACATATTCATAGGACTACGCTACGGAAGGACTTCGAACGCTGTGCCTGGCTTACCGAGAGATCTCCGAAGAGGAATATGACAGATGGTCGTCCATGTACGACAACGCGGCCTCTCAGATGTCTGGGAGAGCCGAGGCCTTGGACAAAGCGGCGGAAGTCATTGAGCAGAACTTGCAACTTCTTGGCGCCACTGCTATAGAGGACAAATTGCAGGATGGCGTGCCGGACGCTATTCATACCCTGCAACAAGCTGGTATCAAGGTGAGTCGCGGCGCATTGACTGCTACAGACATCGCTGACCAGGGTCACCTCGCAGATTTGGGTTTTGACGGGTGACCGCCAAGAGACAGCTATCAACATCGGTCTGTCTTGTCGACTCATTTCAGAATCCATGAACTTGGTGATCATCAACACCGAAACGCAAGTGGAGACTACCGACTTACTGAACAAACGCCTTTTCGCGATCAAGAACCAGAGAATGGGCGGTGATGTGGAGGAGCTCGCCTTGGTCATTGGTAAGTCCTATATCTTGTGGCAGGACTAGGAAGAGCTAATGTCTGTACAGATGGCAAGAGCTTGACGTATGCTCTCGAGAAGGAATGTTCCGATATCTTCTTGGAATTAGCCATCATGTGCAAAGTGAGTCTTGGCCGGCTGAAGCAATTGAGACTCGTTGAGCTGACACATCACTTCCAGGCTGTCATCTGCTGTGAGCATTTAGTGTTGATAGTAGAACAATCTTATATGCTGAATCCACTCTAGGCCGAGTGTCGCCACTCCAGAAAGCCTTAGTCGTCAAGCTTGTCAAACGAAGCACTGATGCTCCTTTGCTCGCGATTGGCGACGGTGCCAATGATGTTAGCATGATACAAGCTGCTCATGTCGGTGTTGGTATATCGGGTGTTGAGGTACGTTGTGTAGTGGCTTAATTCGTGGTGGAGCGGGAACCACGCTGACGTCCTTCTAGGGATTGCAAGCTGCTCGATCTGCAGACGTTGCCATCTCACAATTCCGGTTCCTGAGGAAGCTCCTCTTGGTCCATGGCTCGTGGAGTTACCAGCGTCTTACCAAGTTGATCTTGTGTTAGTACGCCTCACTATTTCTCCAGAATGACAACTCACCCGCACTGCAGACTCGTTCTACAAGAACATCACCTTTGCCCTTACGCTCTTCTGGGTAAGTCTCTCGATTATACTGCAATACGACATTCTCGCTGATTCGTGTGTAGTACTCGTGGTTCAACGACTTTTCTGGCCAGATCGCTTTCGAAGGCTGGTCGATGTCATACTACAACGTCATATTCACCATCCTACCACCGCTAGTTATCGGTATCTTTGATCAATTCGTTTCTGCTCGAATGCTTGATCGATACCCACAATTGTACCAACTCGGACAGCAAAACCATTTCTTCACTCCAGTCAGATTCTTCTATTGGGTCGGCAACGCTTTCTACCACAGTATCGTGAGTGACAGCCAAAGTGACTCAGAGATTGCCATGGCTGATATGGCGTGTGTGTATAGGTCCTCTTCGTCTTTTCGATGATCGTCTTTTGGGATGACCTCATTGCGTCCGACGGCAAGAACTCGGGACTATGGGTTTGGGGTACCACGCTGTATCTAGCGGTGCTGTTGACAGTGTTGGGCAAGGCAGCATTGATTTCCGAGTGCGTTTCTCTCCTTGTATGAATGTTGTATTGCTAACCTGGCTTTCATCGGTGGTAGTGTCTGGACAAAGTATACTCTTGCCGGTGCGTAGCAATTGAACCTGTCGAAGACCTTGCGGCTGACTCAAATTGTCATTACTGTTATAGCCATACCCGGATCTTTCGTATTCACAATGATCGCCCTTCCCCTATACGCCATCATCGCGCCCCTACTCAACTTTTCGCTGGATTACAAGGGTATCGTGCCCCGCCTCTGGGCAGACGCGGTGTTCTACTTTGTCCTCTTGCTTTTCCCCATCGTCTGTCTGATGCGCGACTACGTCTGGAAATAGTGAGTGATAATCAAACTCTGCCTCTGCCCGCGTGACGGGAAGCGGTGAAGTCAAGCTGATTCATGGTGAATAGCTATTCGAGGACGTATCACCCTACCTCGTATCACATTGTTCAGGAGATCCAGAAATTCAATCTCTCGGACTATCGACCGAGACAAGAGCAGTGAGTCTACACATTTCTTCCCTTACATATCGTGGGGCCCTGGCTGATTGTGCGATCGCTTTCAAAGGTTCCAAAAGGCAATCAAGAAAGTGCGGGCGACGCAGCGTATGCGCCGACAACGCGGTTTCGCCTTTAGTCAGACTGAGACTACCAACCAGGACCAGACTCGCCTCATAAGAGCTTACGATACCAGTGTCGCGAGGCCTTCGGGTCTGTAGATTTCGTAGATGAAAGAAGATTGGCGTGGACGAGAGCGAAACGGCAAAAGTGGAGAGACCAGTGGAAGATCTAGTGCTTGGACATGGAAGAATGGAAGAAATGCTATGAAATATGAATTGCATGGATCGTTCATCATTCATCATGAGATCTCATCTTCGAGAAGTGGTTCAACGCGCTTGTGAATTTCCGCAGGGACGTCGCATGGTAGTCCATCAGACTGTTGATCATACATCTATCATTAACGTTTCTGCGCTGTCTACCAAAAAGGATGGATGGACTCACGCTGATATCGAAACATGCCCAAGGGATATCCTTGTTAGAACCAGACATGGACGCGTGGGCATATCGCAGCTCGTCACCTGCCGCACCGCGGAAAAGCACTATACGAAGTGTCTTGCCGCTAGTCCATGCGTCGCCTGCGAACTCGCTGCGTCAGTACGCATAGAATTCTAAATCAGTGTACGGAGCAGCTCACCCAGTTGGGGCATGAGGACGGCCCGATCACCCGTATCGAAATTGGCGGGTTTGTTCTCCGCTGTAAGCAGTTTTGTCGCCAATTGATTCGTCACCACGACCTATATCATAACGTCTCATCAGCATACAACGGTATCATTGGAAGTGAAATAGGCTACTTACCGCACAGCGATGGACTGTAGTCGCCTTTCCAATCGTCTGCTTGACTCTGTCGACGCGAACCGTGAGCTTGGAAGCTGCTACCTTCGATGAGAAGAATCGAGAAGCTCACAGATCCATTATCCTTCGTCGTGCGCTGATGTCCAGTCCAGGTTGACGGAAATGATAGCTTAGCGTGTCAATTATGACGAGGTTGACCTATCATAGAATGTCACTCAAAAATCACTGCTGGAAAACCTGAAGCAGTAAGTGATTCACTCACCTTTGAATGATGTTCCAGCCAGTCGTCCAGGGTGTGCAAGAAGGCTATCATCTGGACTTGCGTTGGTATCCGTACCAGATGGATGCCCCGCAGTACGTCGTTCGGCGATACTTCGAGGCATTCAGCTGTGCAACGTGCGCACTGGATTTGGCAGTAACTCACTAGGCGAGGATCGCGTCAAAGCTTCGGCGGCGTCGTACAGTCGTTCAGCGGTGATGGCGCCCTCAGTATCTAGTTGATTCATGTCAGCTACATTTTCCTCTTTCTCGCTGCAGGAAGCGTGCGAGAGGGCTCACCGATGACAAGGACTTCCCCAGCTCCCTGATGAGACGGGAACTGCTCGTCTAAGACATGCTCTAATGCCAGCAATCGAGCACTGAGTATGACTCCAATGACAACCACAGTCTTCCCTCCTCCTGGCGGTCCGGAGACTTCTACCGTCATTCCAGGCACAATGGCACCCGTCTCTTTCTCTTTGCCTTTCCGTGAGCCCCCGTTCCTCGCCACAGCTAGACTCCCAGGTTCAGATGGAGGGTAGTATGCGCCGATAAGTGCGTCGAGGGATGATGATTGTGTTGAGAAGCGGGTGAGGGACGCAGTGGAAAGTAGGTCCGCTGCTGTGCTTGATACTACGCGTACTTGCGATGGACCCGAATCAGCGTTTGATGCTGTTGCTCTTCCAGCTTGGTGTGTGGATATGCTTGCTAAGAGATCGGTGATCAGCCGAGTTCAAGAAGGAAGCCTGGAAAAGAAGGGAGAGAAACTCACGGTCATATGAGCTGATCAACTGTAAGAGCTCCTCAGCTTGCACCACTGAGATACCGAGCTCTGCGCGCCAGTCAGTCAGGATCCACTCAGGAGAAGAAAGTGCTTATAGATTCTCACCAGTCCTCAGATCGCCCGCTGAGATCTGCGTCACATCGTCAAAAGTCTTGTACCCCGCATCGGCCAGAGCGGTTCTGACTGATCGCCTATCAGTACGAAGTCAGCTGCGAGCTGGGATCCGAAAACTTCCGCACAGCTCACGGGAGGTCCAGCGCTGAGAGCGAAGTGCTACCCGTATCGCTCATTTCTCGTGCGCGTCCGCCTGCGCATACCAAGCTGACGACACAGTCTGGCCGAGACGAGAGATGACTGGACTGTCACTTCTGGCAATGGTCAATATATCTTCGATGATCACGCGGGGCACCACTGGGCGCGTTGAATGCGTAAACAGATGCCACAGTGACTGGAAATACCGATATTTGATTCCGTTCACCATCGTCGAGCTAGAGATCACGTGGCGGGGCCGCGTACGTGAGTGTCATGCATCAACGCATCAACGCTCGCGACGATGACTGGGACGATTGTGAGATGATCTTCGACTCTTGCTCGCTCGACTTGCGCAAGAGCATCGTCTACATTTACTCGCTTATACTTTCCAAGCACCACGAGGAGCGTCTTCAGCTCACCCCTAATCGGTTTCCAACACACGATACCGGCAGGCGAACGACACCTTTTCGTTTGATCGTTGACCTCACATAACATCTGCCCATCATGGTACGTCGTACACCTACCAGATAGTGCTGTGCTGACAGCAATGGCTTGCTCACTCTACCTCATCCCGCTCCTCTCACACTCTTGTTGCTTCTCGACGCTCACGCTCGCGCTTACAGTCGATCATGGAGTACAACGGCGGTTCGGTCGTGGCGATGATAGGAAAGGACTGTGTCGCTATTGCGTCAGATCTGCGATTGGGAAACCAACAAGTCGGCATTGCGGCCAACTTTGAGAAGGTCAGCTTACAGTAAACGACATGCTGTGGTGGGCTATGCAATAAGCTGATAATGAGGGGCTTGCAGGTGTTCGCGGTCAATGATAAGCTGTACTATGGTTTACCAGGTCTCGCTTCCGATGTCTACACATTGTGAGCTCCCACAGATCCCGATACTTCACACTTCACTCTTTCGTGCTGACTCGTCTCGTTACGCAGACGGGAACACCTCCGATTCCGCGTCAACATGTACCGAATGAAAGAGGAGCGCGAGATCACACCAAAGACGTTCACCCACCTCGTTTCCAGCACCCTGTATGAGAAGCGGTAAGCTGCCCCACAACACTCCTGAAGAGAGCATAGTAGCTTATATAGCAAACACGATTATCTAGATTCGGCCCATTCTTCATCGAGCCCGTTGTCGCTGGATTGACCACTCCCACGCCCCTTGATCCCGAGCCTAAACCTTTCATCTCCACTATGGACACGTAAGTCTTTCTCCTCGCGTCCACGCATTTGACTGCATGCTGATCGCGGACCCGCTCATAGAATCGGCTGCATAACGACACCGAAAGACTTTGCAGTGGCTGGAACAGCGGCGGACAAGCTGTACGGTGTCGCAGAGGGATTGTGGGAGGCTGACCTGGTGAGTTGTCATTAGCTGTGATGTGACTGGGGGCCGTAATAGCTGATCACATGCTATCTAGGAACCCGAGGATTTGTTCGAGACCATCTCGCAAACACTGCTCAATGCCGTGGATCGAGATGCGTTGAGTGGTTGGGGCGCGATCGTGCATATCATGTAAGTACCGTCCACGTAACGGGAGAGCTTGTATTGACGTGCGTCATTGCATCGTCGCAGAACCCACGAGAAAGTCATCACTCGTCAACTCCGCGCAAGGATGGACTAGAAGGATTCGAGAGCTTAGAATTACGTTCGGGAGTCGACTATGACTGCATGTATACACTGACCTCGAACGCTCGGCTAGCATATTCTTCTTGATATAAACATGGTCTGACGACGGCCTTTTCACACATAGCTCTGCGCTACAACCTGCCGCCTGACACTGGAAGTGTCGTACTCAAGCATGAAACTGAGCTCGTAAGGAAGCAGCTAATACCAGGTCAATCGCACAGCTCTGAAATTAGTCTTCAGATGTGAACAGCTGCAATGGCCTTTCATATAATGCTGCATGCGATGTATGTATGATCTATCTGTCCTCATCCAGCCAGTCGAGGAACTGCGGAGTGAAATAACTAAGGATAATACTGGCGCCTACGACGTATTGTCCATGAGTATACGCGCCATCAGAAATTCTAAGTTGTGAAAGGGGACTCACCAGCACGAACCATACTCTCCGTAGTCTCAAATGCCATCTCCTTCAAATCGTAAATCCCCTTCTCGGCGCCAGCTACGACCATAGCGTACTCGCCGGAGACTTGGTAGCATGCCACAGGGTGGTGCGGGGCGAATTGGGCGCAATCTGAGATGATGTCCAGGTAGGGCAGGGCGGGCTTGACCATTAGGATGTCTGCGCCTTCGACCGCGTCCCGTTGCTGCGACGGTCGTCAGTGGCTATTCTAGACAGTGATAGGAACGAACAAGGGCTCACGATAGCCCGACGGGCGAGACTGCGGGCGTTGGGTGGGAATTGGTAGCATTTCCTATTGCCGAACATTGGTGCGCTGCCTGCTGCGTCTCTACGATCCTATCAGCTGACGAATCGATGATCAAACGGCGCACGCGCACTCACCTGAAAGGGCCGTAGAGACCACTAGCGAATTTAGCCGAATAGCTCATGAGGGCACACCGATTTGCGAGACCGGCATGCATCAAGCCCAATTTGATAGCCCTAATCCTGCCATCCATCATATCGCTAGGAGCGACACAGTGCGCGCCGGCTTTGGCGTACGCCACAGCTACTTCGGCTATGCGCTGGGCTGACGGCTCGGGCTCGATGGTGGGCATCCCGGAGTGGTTCGGGTTAGGCAGGGAAGAGAGGATCCCGCAGTGCCCGTGCGAGGTGTATTCGCATAGGCACACGTCGACGGTGATCATTAGTTGCGGGAAGAGCTTGGTGAGCAGCTTGATGCCGAGGATCACGGGCGTGGACTCGTCGTCGGCCGCGCTGCCTCGGGCGTCCTGTCACGCGATGATCACATATCAGCATATTACCATTTGTAAATGACAGTGACACAGATATACCTTCTCCATCTTCATGGGGACACCGAAAAGGATGACTCCCTTGAGACCTTTCTTCACCAAGGGCGCAACGAGTCCTTCAAGCTTATTGATACCCCACCTCTTCTGTCCTGGGAGGGTCTCGATGACCTCCTCTGCCTCGGGATCATCAGAGATGAAGATCGGGTAGATGAACATGGATTTGGTCAAGGTGCGGCCTTGGGCTTGCCATGTTCGGAGAGTCGGATGGTGGATGCCGCCATGGAGGATGGATCTGGGACAGCAGTCAGTTCGATATTCCTTAGTAATTTGTTTGATTACCGAGATAGGGTGGCAACGACTCACGAGACTTCCAGAGGAGGCGCTTGGAACTGCATAGCGTGTCAGCTTGGACTGATATACTGAAGAAAGAAGTGTGTAGCTCGCCTGGTTAGCCATTCTGCTTGCGTTACACTCGAGCCTTTGTGTAAGGTTGTCAGATGAGTCCAATGCAGAAGTTGAGCGGTGTAAAAGTGGTTCGATATCTATATGTTGGTAACTCAGACTAGACTCGTCGGTCCGTTCCGACATTTCTGGCTCTCCCTTTCCCACGGTGGCAGCGTATCTACACTCCGCGAACAGTGCCAAGTCAACGTAAAGTCTGATTACTCGAGCAACACCTTTACTCGCTCTTCTCATCCCATATTCACACTTGCACTTTGACAAAGACGGCACATAGGATACAATGCAACAACATCGCCCGACACCCAGTACAGCGCGGACAACCACCGTCGAGGAGCAGCAAGCGGAAGCAGGCCCCTCGACCAGGCCTGATCCATCCGCCTCCGGACCAGCGGCGAACGGCGTGTTGAAACTCCGCGGCGGACCGTTGAAGAAGCAGCGCGTGGTGTGGAGTGACGAGACGGTCGATAATGAGGGTATGGGCAAGAAGAAGTCCAAGAGTGCGTCGTGTTCTTTCTCTTCTCTGTCTGTCTGTCTGTTCGTCTTTCTGGCTGTCTGTCTGTTCCAATGGACTTCCTCCTCCGCCACCCTGTTACTAGGGCCACCTGTCCTCGACTTGAATATGACAATATCCTTTCTCCCTCAACATCAAGATATCCCCTTGCCTGACCAACGACTTCTCCCTCTCGGTCCATTCCGAACGAAGGTGACCAAGCTGACACAACGCTGCAGTCTGCTGCATATATCACAAACCGCGGGCATACGACGAATCGTCCGACGAGTCCTCTTGCTCCTCGGACGAGGGCCACGAACACTCTCACTCTCACGCCCATTCTCACGCAAATGGAAGTGGAGGGCAGAGAGTACGTCCTGGACTTGGACCGTCTGGAAGTCAGGTAGAGGAGGAAGGAAGTGAGAGTTCAGAGTCGGATGGCGGAGGAGGGGATGGTCGAGCACGGTCAGTTGGACTTCAGCACGTCTCTTTTCTCTTCGCTTTGCGCCGTAGCTGTGGCTGACTCTCCCAATCCTATGCTTGTAGACCCGCGCGAAAAGGAAAGAGCCGGCCGCCGAAAGCGAACAAGTACGATGCTCAACCCAAGTCCGACGCAGGGTCCAGTGGGCTGGTCAATGGTAATGACGCCGGTGGCAAGTGAGGGCGAAGCACGAAGCTGTTGGGAAGGATTGGAAGGGACACTCAGATCGTGGGAATCCATCTTGAGAGTCAATCAGACCATGTCGGTATTGTCGTAGGAACTGCGATGCCATTCATGTTGTACACGCCATGTTATCAATGTATATATGTATAGATGTATAGATCTAGTGAATGAGCTACATACCCTTCTATCTCCTACGGTCTACCCTTCTACCCTCTATCGTAACAATCCCCAAGATACACTTGCCCACTTCGCACGTCCGTTCACGACAATCGATCAAACAACACCAACGCTAACCTGCTCATCCTCCCAGATCGGTCTACTCAGACACTCCAATCCCAGCTCGAACCATTTCTGCAGTTTATCAGACATGGGTTTCCCCCTGAGTCTAGTCGACATGGCAAGTGCGAATTGATCTCTGAGTAATTTGAGAGCGAGAGATGTTTTGGGTGAAATGTGATATCGGATCTTGCGATCGAGATGGAACGACGAGGCGGACAACTAACCACATCAGATATATCAGCAAAGGCATTTGACATGAACGTGGACGCGGATGTGCATGCGGTGAATGTGAAAGTGGAGGTGTGGGTGCTGGCGACTCACGCGGAAGTCTGCTACCTCGCCGCAGAGCAGCACGAGCGCTCGATCGTCCACTGGACCCGTCTCCCACGCGTACAATCGCTTAGACTGCATGATGGTGAAGTACGTGAGGTAATTCGTGCCAAAGTCCGCTCTGGGCGTCTTGAAGTTGATCGAACTCGGATGCTAAAACGAAGTGTCAACTACGCGCTCTCTGCCTATCTGCTCATCTGCTTGACTGTCTATCATGCAGGTAGCAGCGAAGCATGGAGGATGTGTGAATGGACGTACAATTGCAACAGGCTGCTGGTTGATGATGGCCTTCAAACCGCCTCCTCCGGCAGAATCCAGCGATAAGAGTTTCGGGTACAGCCCTGAAGCCAGTGCTGCCCCGATGATCTGCACGTCTTCCGCATTCACATTAAGATCTGGCGGGACAGCCACGAATCTCGTTCGGAATCCACGAGAGAATCGGGCCCTACGTTATCGAAAAGTCAGTGGGCTGTTCCCCGTGTCGGCTAGTGTTCAACCCACTGGCTGATCTCTTGGCGCTGCGACGAGCTTGCCTCGACGAAGGACGAGTCGACCAAGTACCTAACATCGAGTTTCATCAGTGCTGGCGACGGAGTGGACACGAATCTGACTCACGCAAGCAATTGTTGCCGAAGCTCCTCGATCTGCTGCAGATTCTGTACGGACACCATCAGATGAAGCGTTCAGAAACACTTTTCAGCTGACTCACTTGTTGAGAGACAAAGTTGCGCTTGCAGAATGTCCTCAGAAAGCCTGGATTATCTGAAGCCTTACGCCAGCTAGAAAATACATTTGCGATAGTCAAGAAATCGCTGTTGCCTGATTGCGAATGATCCAAATCAGCTCTCTGTACTCAACTGCCAACAGAGCCACAGAGATAGTGGGCACGCCAAGACTCACCTACTGCAAAGCTCTGCTTGGCAGCGTCGGCAGCGCCTTCGAATCCAAAGGGCGTAACGAAGGGCGACTTCGAATTGAGCGTGGCGGCAATCGTCAAAGCCGGATCCAGGCATTTGAAAAGCGCTGCAACCAACAAGAATTTGCCCAAGTGCACGTCCATAGGCAGCTTGGAAAGGAGTCTGCCCATCGGCGTGATTTCTTCGTTGGTCGTGAGCGCTTTAACTTCGACGAGGGACGCGATGGCTCGTTGGATGTTCGTTGTCGATGGCGGATCTAGTGCTTGGAGCAGGACAGACTCGATCGTAGACCCTAAGGATACTTTGAGGATCTTGATGCGCAGTGCCAGATCTTGCAGGGACAGGCGTAACATCTCCGGGATAGGGTGCTCGGCGAGCTACGTGACAGTCATGCTGATGAGCAGTGATCTCCAACATGGTAGTCAGATGGGTGAGTAGGCTTATATGGGCTTACCTGCGTGTCATGCCGTGCCTTGGTGAACAGATGGAATGCCAGACCTTCCTGGACACGTCCTGCTCTTCCTCTTCGCTGTTTAGCATTGCTGCGAGCGATATACGTCTCAACGAGCCTTGAAATCTGGCGTTTCTCGTCATACCTGAATGACGAGTAAGCCTAAGAACTTCCACTGCTCACCCAGGTGGGTCGGAACAAAACTCACCTCATCTCTCGATGCTTACCACTGTCGATGACGCACGTTATATCGGGGATGGTGACACCGGTCTCTGCCAGAGTCAAGTAAGACGTCAGCTATAGTCACAAGGCGGCCTGTCCTCGCCCTTGACTCACCCGCAATATTCGTAGCTATAGTAGTCGAATAAATGAAGATCAGCATGACTACAATTCCAGAACATGCGCACTCACAGATAACGATCTTCCTGACTCCCCTCGGCGGTTGATCAAAGACGGCACTTTGTCCCTCTGACGAGATGGTGGAATGCAAGGGATACACGACAAAGTCGGCACTTCCGAACGCCGGATGACTCTGGAGGATATCGTTCATTTTCCTGATTTCTGCTAGACCAGGCATGAAGATCAACGTAGCTTGGGAGAACGGGCGTAGTGCGGCGTCCTCATAGCAGATCTTCTCTAATAGCGTCGCTATGAGATCATACGGGATCTGCCTCGAGTCGAGGAGGTTGATGGTGGATACTGTTGCGGCAGAGTACCTGGTCGATGATAATTTACTTGGATTCTTGGGCGTTTCTTCGTCCGACGAGTCGTCGTCGTCTGTCTTGGCGCCCTCTTCGTTCCACTCCACCAGCTGACTGGTAGGCTTGAAGTTTCTGCCCCGCAGAGCGAACGGGGACGACTCGTCAATGTGCCATCCGGAGAGCTGGACCGCGTCCTCGAGATAGTTGACTTGCACAGGGAACGTACGCCCTGGGACCGATAGGAACGGGCAGCCGCCAAAGAACGCTGAGATCTTCTCCGCGTCCACTGTTGCGGACATGAGGACTACCTTGAGGTCTTTCCTCTGCTCCAACAGATTCTTGAGCACGATGAGCAAAAAGTCCGACTCGATGGAGCGCTCGTGTACCTCGTCGACGATGATGTGCGTCACCTCGTCGAATGCCGTGCCTTTGGATCCGCCTCCAGAACCCCCCTCCAACATTCGGAGAGCAATACCATTCGTAACAAATGCTAATCGAGTGCTGGCAGAGACTTTTGCTTCAAGTCGAATTGAGTATCCTACCAGCGAAGACATCGTGCCCATAGCGCCTGCGGCATCGCCTAGCTCTTGGGATACTCGCTGCGCGAGGGAGATGGCGCTGATTCGGCGGGGCTCAGTAACATAAATCTTGCATGGCTTGCCCTTTGCAAGTTGGTCTTCGAGGATGAATGAGGGCAGTTGAGTGGATTTGCCGCATCCTGTCTCTCCGCTGAGCACCAGGATCTGATTGGAATCAAGGGTTGAGACAATTTGTTCCCTGAAGGAGGCAATAGGAAGGGTGTTACGTTGTTGCAGCATCGTCTGATACGCTGTAGACGCTCGTCTTCGTTCGAAATCGGTCTGAAATTTTTCGATGAAGCGTTCCGAGTCCTTTGTCACAGAGGTAGGAGGTGTGCTGGTCGAGGTGGCTGAGGACAGCTTGGATGACTCGATTTTGGTGTCAGCGGATTGCGCAGTGGCTTTCTTATCGTAAAGTTGTTTGATCCTGGCCCAAACATCCCGCTTGCCACTGTCCTCCACTTCCTTCCTCTTCACCTCGAGCTCCTCCCATAGTTCCCTGTACGCAGGAGGCATTGTACGCCAATTGACTCCCGAGAGATCTCCACTTGCCGTCAGCTCGTTGATAGCGAGTGTCGCGACGTAGTTCTCTGCTTCCGCTATATCGTTACAGGCGATGTCGTCCATCCGCCACACCCGTCTCCGCTTGGGCGACCACCGAATTTCCAATCCCGCTCGTGCAGCTCGACTTTCGCCTGATAGCCGTACAAAGCTGATGATAGCTTGTTTAGCGGACTTGGCGAGGCCGGACTTCAGAACGTTCTTGGGTATTGTCCCTGCAAATGAGGCTTGCTTAGGTATCGGCATAGAACGGACCGCGATGGTCGTTGAGCTCGATGCCGCCGCTGGCTCAGATCCGGGTGTCTCATCTGGCTGATCCAGCATACCCCCGAACAGTCCGCCATCCTCTTCGTTATCAGAGCCGTCTAGCAGATTATTGGTGGGGCTTGCAGAATTATCCCTCGAAGTCGTTCCGTCGCCATCTGCTGCTGACTGTTCCGCAAGCGTTGTATCTTGCACGGAGACACCCTTGAGTCGTGCGGCCAATGCCGATGCATCACGTTGCGACTTGAGCGCCTTGAGGATCGCATCTGCGCAATGCAAGTGTCAGCACTCAATGTGGACCCTCGTATGGAATATACGTGGACATCAACTCACCGGCATCTTTTCGACTAAACATATACTCCTTTTCCGCCTTAGCGATCTTCTCCTTCAGTCGCCTAATTTCCGGCGTCTCCAATACTACTCCGGCCCCTTTGCCCTTCTTCCCCTTGCCTTTGCCGCCGCCGCCAGCTGCTATCCGCAGCGTATCAAGCTCCAGGCTAAGACGCGCCCAAGTTTCATTGGTCTTGTTCGTGTCTAGATCATCATCGGATTCGGAGGAGGAAGAGTGCGAGTCAGCAGCTTGGAAAAGGGAGGTTGGCGCTGTAGATGGGGATGCTGGAGCTGTTGTTCGTGGTGTGGTCGAAGTAGTTGCAGGCTTGCTCGGTTCCGCGAGCGTGGCATCGGACGCAGGCGGCAATGCATCAACAAGCGTTTCTTGAGGCTCCTCAAGGATAGTCTCTGCAATGATGGATCAGTGCTCAAATCCCATGCTGAAGTGGAACGAGAACATACCTTCGCGCTTGGCGTATTCGCCTCTTTGCAGACACTCGTCCTCGCTGAGATGAGCCCACATCTGCTCGACGTCAGAACTGTTGAATAGCAGGGAGCAGAAACATATGGACTGACCCATTCCAGGGCTTCTTCCCAGCCGTCCCCTTCTCCTATGCCTTGAAGCATGCATTGTTCTATCCGCTCATCTGTAAACCCAAGCTTTTGCAGAACGTGGTAAGTGATGAACAGGCGAGACAGCGCTTTGTCTGTATCGCTGCTCGACGCGGGAACCGCTATTGTCTTCGGATTAGAGAGATCTTGTCCTATCACGAATTCGGAGATCAGCAGAGGTCAAAATCAAGATTGATATCAGTTACCTTCCGTCGAAGAGCGCTCCTCGTCCAATGCCAGCTCCAGCACTCGATCTCGTATACTCTGATTGATCTCGAGCCTGGGGAACGAGGTTGCTAGACGTCTGTCAAATTCGATAGCCTATTCGTGCGTCAGCATAGCGCTTTCCATCGTACTATAGTTCTGAGCAGACCTTTATGACCCTCGTCACTTCTTTCTCCCCCTTCTCATGCAATTTCTCGACTAAAGCTTGTAAGGCATTACGCTCGATAGCTTCTTCATCTTCCCAATCTGCTGGCTGGCTCGCTGCTTCTGGCTGCCCCGCTGAAGCTGGTTCACTTGCTTGACCATCGTTTGTTGATGCTGAATGGCGTTCGTCCGCTGCAGTGCCTGTGGGAGTCTCCTCTTTGGGTGGTGGAGGCGGTTTCTTGGATGCTACTGAAGTCGTAGCGAAACCCCTTTGTACCGCTGTGAAGAAACGAGTCATATGAGCTAACGTTCCAAACTGGATACTACAGCAGCTCACGCTTGAGGGATAGCTTCTTCTTGCCCATGATACTGACAAGATGCAGCAGTTGTATCCGAAATCACGCGTGCGAGTATGGCGCTGTACGAAGAGGCTGTTGATGGACGAGTATGAAGCAGCGATAAAAGAAACCTTTGAAATGATGTACAACCCTCTTTGATGCGTGTGTGGAGCCCCGCTCTAGTCGATGTCTTTAACCGAGATTAGTCCGATCCCACATGACTAATGACTAATGAGTGATGAGTGATGAGTTTTGCTTACACAATGAATGAATGACTGATTGCCACTCGCAACGACGTACTCGCTGATTACTCATATTACTAAACACTTTGCTATCGCTTCTCACCAACGCACTCCCGCTCTACTCGTGCATCCTCTTGCCCAAGTCACAACCAAACCCGTATAGCACGATGCTCTCATAGATAGACGTCTCCAGAGCACCCAGCACATACTTCAGCATACACTCCCCAGGTCGCTAACAGCAGAGCGACTCCGTCAAACTCGGATTACTACACCCCTTTGCTATGCCCAAACGCAAGTCTTTGGCGTGCGACGGATTGCCATCCGCGCCACTCCCGCTCAACTCTCTCGACGCCGCTTTGGATCTACTAGTATGCGAGACGTTCACTCGGGTGCAAGTCATAGCGACCAAATTCGAGGCTTGCGCAGGGGTCAAGCTTAATGATGGCGTGCTCAAGGCCAGATGGGAGGAGGCGGTGAAGAGGTATTGGGTGATGAAGAGTATGGACGAGCTCTGCTGCAGCGCTAGCAAACTGGGCAGCAGTAACGAATCGCCAGTACCTCCCGGGATGGGTAATGGTGAAGTGGAGATGCGCGGAGAAGAAGATGTGGCGAGTTGCATGATGGGTATGTCTTGTTCTCTCCTATTTACAACACCACACCACCAAAGCACAAGCTGACGTTGCTGTACATAACAGACCTGACTCGGAGGGATAGCGGTGGTCGTCTTTTACCCAACAACTGTCATCCTGGAGCAATAGCAGTCCATTCACTTGGCCCCGAGGAAGAACGGGAGTGGCGGAAATGGAGCCCGAAAGCTGGCGACGTCGTATTGGTCGACCTGTCAAATGGCGAGCAATGGCCCGCCAAGGTGAGGATACCGACTGTCTCGTTTCATTCGGCACATAAAAGCTGATGCCTCCTGTCACAGATAATCGACAAGAAAGCTTTCTTTCAGGGTCGAACTGTACCAAGAGGCAATCACTTCTTCCCCGTGCGCGTCTACACTGAGGACGTCGACCCGTGAGTCTGCTCGTCATGTAACAGCCGAATATGGTGGTACCTTGTGCTTCACATCGGGCACTAGGGCTTACACCTCCTTTACAGCTCCATAACCATAAAGTCTCGCTTGATCCCTCTCCACCTTCGGCCAGTCCCACCGCTTCTGGCCTCATCAGCGCTACAAAGCGCATATCACCACGCAGCCAGTCCGACGACTTTCGACATGCTTGCGTCTGCTCGCGAGTCTCTCTCGGCGCACAACCGCACACACCCTGGGGTAGGAGATGACGCTGATCGCGACAAACTCAAGGCGGAGAAGGACAATTGGAACAAGCAGGTCAACTGGGTGATGAATGAACGGCGAATTGAGAAGATGCGGACGACCAGCGAAGAGAGGGAGAGGCGATTACGAGAGGTCGCTCGGTCGAACGATGTCTTCGAAGGGCAGGGCAGTGGCTGTCCAGGAGAAGCGGACGCTCAGTACAGCGATGAGAACGATAGACCAGTCAGATTTGAGCAGAAGAAGCGGCGGATGAGATGCCCTGAAGAGAGCGGGCAAGGTCAAGGCGCATCGAGCGGCTCCGATACCATATCGACCATCTTCGGACCGCTTACTCCATCGCCCAACGATATATCAACACCAGTCAGGACCCCGACTCGTGTCGCTTCACCGTCATTAGCGTCATTCATCCGGCCGGCACTATCAACGCCCCAACGACCCAGCTCGCCCCGTCGTCTGTCGGGCAGAAACGATAAGCGGCGTAATGGGATTTACACAGGGATGGGAGAACACAGTCCCCGGGGACAACGAGGGGGTACATGGACCCCGCCCCGTATCCTGCCATCGGGCGATGAGACCGCTCCGCGGTCCACGGGCTCGCCTGCGCCCACACTGGACAAATTCGATTTCGTGTCCCCCTTAGGCCCAGTCAAGCTCGGACGACTGGCCAGTGGTTCCTTGAGCGGCTCCAGCTCAAAAGAGACGTCTCGTGCGCTGTTAGGCACGATAGGCCGAAGCGGCAGTTTGGAAGCGGTGAGAGAGGAAGACGAGGGGGACGGGTGGACGGTGGTCCAGCGGAAGAACCGGCGTCGGGCAGGCTCGGAGCCTCTTGGCGAGAAAGGCGAGATGGAGGAGATCAAGAAGGAGCTAGACGCAGATGGGGACGGTGATGCGATGGAGCTGTAGATTCTTTTTTGGTTCAGGTTGTATGGCCCGCGACGATGTATGTGTATGATCAATACGAGCATGTTACGGCTAGATCTGCCACCATTGACTGCCTCTCAACCGTTTGTTGACAGTTCTGACTCCAACGGAACGCACCTCCACTTTGCCCTCGAAAGATATTCACGATTTCAGCTCAGTAGCTCATGTTGACATTTGATTTGACCTTTAGCCCGAAATACCAACCCATGCTTAGATCCGTCTGGCAGGGAGTCAGACAGTGCAGATCATCATTGAGCAGCGTGACGGGTCCGGCTACGGTTATGAGTACGAGTTCGAGTCCGCTCCGACCTATCGTCGCTGTGATAGGTACGACGGGGGTGGGTAAATCGCAATTGGCTGTAGAATTAGCCCAAGCTCTCTCCTGCTCTTCTCCATCCTTTTTCTCTTCTCCCTCTCCTTGCGGGTCTACTGTGGCTCCAGCTTCCGCTTCGAGCGCACTACGCCCGCACGATGGGCTCATACTCTCCGCCGACTCGATGCAGCTCTACCAAGGCCTGGATGTCATCACGAACAAAGTCACGCAAGAGGAGATGGGCGGAGTGGAGCATTGGGGTTTGGACGTGGTGCAGCCTGGTCAAGGCGGGAGCTGGGAAGTGGGCAGGTGGTGTGGCGAGGCTGATCGTAAGGTGGGTCGCGTCATTGCTTCTTTCCGAGTCGATTGAAACGCCTGATCGCGCAGGTGCGGTATTGAAGTTGTGTGCCTTTTGCAGATCGCTTCGCTCCCTCTGACTACGCTGCCGATAGTCTGCGGCGGAACGCATTACTTCATCCAGCACTTCCTCTTTCCACCCGGAGAACTATCATTCGATCGTCCAGAGATCGACTCAAATGACAAAGGCAAAAACCCCTCTGAGGCGACTACTGTCCGGTGGACACCACCTTGTCCTAGACCTGCCGTACCAGACGGCCTTGAGCCAGAACTGGAGAAGTTGCTCGATACATTCTGGACGCCTGATCCTGTATGGCCACGTCCACAAGATCGGGATGCGACGAGTGGCAGTCACGCTGGACCATCTAGAGGTACTCGCCCGACTACCACGGACGGGAACGAGCTGCTCCCTTTGCATCGGGTGTTGGCGGCGGTAGATCCGGATGAAGCGGCGCGGTGGCATTGGCGTGACGGACGAAAAGTCCGACGCGGGTTGGAGAGGTGGTGGGAGAGGGGCGGGCTGAGCGAGAAACATAACGAGGAAGGAGCGGGGTCAGAGAGCAAAGGCAGGAAGGCCAGGTGAGTCTCGCAGCTCCCACATGCCCTAGATCCATGCGAGCTGTCATAATTGATGTTGCTGATGCGACAATGACGCTAGATTCCGCACACTCATCTTCTGGGTGTACGAGCCACTGGAAACGCTTCGACCGCGATTGGACAGACGGGTGGACAAGATGGTACAAGTAAGCCTGTGTTGGCGATATCGTGTCATTATCCTGAGCTCACAGATCTCACTGCTCAGAACGGCTTGTTGAGGGAGATTGCCGAATTGCGAGGAATCGCCGAGAGAGTATACGGCTCTGCCGATGCCACCGATCACACAGAGGGGATCTTCCAGTCCATAGGTACGAAACAAGTCTCCCTTTGAAGTTGACGACCATCGACTGACGCATAGTACAGGCTATAAGGAATTTGCAGCCCTCAAACTCCCTCAGTCAGACCCCGAATCAGACCCTTCATTCCCTTCAATGCTGGCACGAACGAAATTGTCCACCCATCAATATGCGAAATCTCAATTGAAATGGATCAAGAAACAGCTTCTACCAGCTGTGAGGGAAGCGAGAGCGCTGGGTGGTGAAGTGCAGGTGTACGTGGTGAAGGGTGGCAAAGAGGGGGTCAAGCCAGCTCTAGCTGTTCTCGATGGTGCGTACTCGGCTATCTACGATATGATCAAGATGACTGAGCTGGTATTTAGCTTTCTTGGAGGGACGGGAGTCACCGGATCCTGCTGTGCTCGGACACGAGGAGGCGTCGGATCTACTATCTTGTCTGCGAGATACGGGCGATGCTAAAGTCCCCGATACAACAGAGTGAGTCGCAGTCCCAGTTCGTCTCCATCGTCATAACACTGACTCGAATGATGTATCTACACTAGTCGGCAGCAGATCAATGCGAGAAGGGATTGCGAGATCTGTTCAGTCCCCGGTCGACCATACTCCGTCAGCTTGAAAGAATGGGAGCATCATATAAAATCCAAGATACATAAGCGGTAAGCACTCCCATCGCCCCTACATGTTACGCACTCAAAGATGCTCATGCGATTGTGATTGGGAATTGCAGGAATGCCAATCCTGTCAAGACGAACAAGGCAGAGTGGATAGCCTTGCAGCGTGCACAAGGGGTGGAAAAGCGGGCTGAGAGGGACCGGTTGAAAGATTCGTTAGTGCCAATGGCTGATTCGCCAAAGGAGGAGTAGGGCGCGTTCGGAGCGAGGCGCGCCTTAGCTCCCTCTCGCATTTTACATCGTCGACCCAACTACGATCATACTGTATACTGTGATGACATAGTGGTCGTTATGGTACTATTAACCTTGGCATGCATGCATGACAGTACCTGAGCTTTCAAGTGCATATCGATGATTTACCCCAGTCCAGAATGCTCGTGCCAATGTACTCGAGTAGGCCAACTGCCACATCGGGGATTATCGGGCGAAGCGGCCGTTGGCTGATCATTTTGCAGTGAATTTGATCCCGTCGAGCAAGGAGATGCAGCGAATAGCGAGGGATACAACTCAAACCCGGATTTAACAATACCAGTACACGAGTAGCTCTTATATCATTCAAGTTAAACCACGCCAGCAACAGCGACAGAGATAACGACAAGATGGCATCAATCGTCCGCTCCTCTGCTCCTGCCTTTAGGGCTTTGGCCAAGCGTAAGTTCTCGTTTCCCGCTTGTCGGCGACAGCGGAGACAGCGACAGATGTCCAATGGGTGTAATTCGAGCTAATATAATATGTCTGTGTGTCGCAGCATCTATCCTCCGCGCTTCTGCTCCTGGTTTGATGCTTGCTCAACGACGGTGAGTGCTTTGTCTGTCTCGATGCGGGCTGGGCGCGGTTGTTGGCGATGGCGGAGTGTTGAGGACGGAAATATGGGTTGGAATATGGGAATAAGAGGACTTGTAGGAATTGCTGGAGAACGCTCTTGCGGGACACGTAAGGTGCTCGGATTATGCGGAGCCATTGGGAACGCTGGAGCGCATGTGTGAGGTGGAAGTGCACATTCGGAAGTCACGTAGAAAGCTGGGAGGAAAGCTGCGGTAGATAATACTTTGAGTGGTCCGATCGGAGAGACGTGTATAACGGATGGCGCTCTGCTGCTATTCTCTCGCAGGCTATTGGAGCTGGAGAACGAATAGATCAATACCCGTCCGATGCTGATCCGCTCGTTGACAGCTTCGCATCAACCGAGCCTCTCTCAGCGAAAGACAGTGTAGGCTACCTGAACGCGCAGAGACAACAACGCCCGCTCTCCCCCCACTTGGCGATCTACCAACCCCAACTCACATGGTACCTCTCGATCCTGAACCGAATGACAGGCGTAGCGCTCTCCGGTACCTTATACGTCGCGGCAATGGCGTACTTGGCTCACCCGTTATTCCCCTCGATCGATTCGGCCCATCTGGTCCAGATCGCTCATGATTTCCCGGGGTGGTTCAAGGGCAGCGTCAAGATGCTCTTTGCTCTCCCATTCACTTTCCACACTTTCAACGGTATCAGGCATTTGGCCTGGGACATGGGATACGGTGAGTCTTTCAACATGCCCCGACTCAGCCCTGCTTTGCACTTAAATACCTTGCTGAATTTGATCTCGCTGTCGCAGGCCTCACCATCAAGGGCGTCTACGCTACTGGCTACACCGTCATGGCCGCGACTGCCATCTCAAGCTTGTACCTCGCTTTCTTCGTTTAATCTGTGTGGATAGGACTTGGGGGATCGAGGGGACTCGCTTTCAGCCGTCATGTGATGGTAGTTTCGTAAGGGCATTCATGTCATGTTTGTATTCATACCGTCCTCGAGCGATGCAATGGTATAACTATGCTGGTATCACGAACAAACAAACGGTTTACAATTACGAAGTGAGCTTGATAGACTTGTATGTGTGAGATGTCATCGGAACCAAGCTCCGACGCCTACGCCCGGCCCATCGACTCCCTCGGCGGCATGCCACCAGCCCTCCGGAACAAGTACCGACTCGCCCGGTTGCAAGTCCACCTGACAAGCCCCCTCAAGCTCGAACGCGGTAGACAGTGCTGCTCGAGAACGCTGTAGGGTATTTGGCGGGAGATCGGCGAGATCGTCTGTGCTAGCCGAAGGAGATGGGGCGAAGATGCGGGATACAGAAATGGGTATTTGGGACGTGTTTGCATGACGCGGGACTGGGGATAGGTCGAGGTATGGGGCTGCTGTTGGCGGTAAGAGGTGGAAGGTCTTTTTGCCTATCACTGTAGATCGGGATCAACGATCAACTAAGGCTATCAGAATAGTGATGACAGCACAGGAGAGGTGAGTGCGACATACACTGAGAGTAGATGCCCACGTAGGGATCTTTATGGAACGGCGTCCAACTGCCCTCTGGGCCGATCCATATCGTGCGTCTATAGAGATTCCCCTCTTTGCCCATTTGGAAGTGGGGCAGCGGCGGGACTGCAGCCGCCAGTGCTGGGGTGGTATCGAGTACGTCGGATTGGGCTAGGTAGGCTGTGGGCAGCTGAGACGCCGGGGAGCTGCTAGGGATGAGGGAGAAGATGAATGCGTCGAGGAACAGGCCTATCTCTCCGAATATCAGTATGAGCTCGCTTGGCTACTTAGTGCCTGAGACGGAGGGCGCACCGAAACCCATTGACACCCGCTGCCAACCGGGATCCAAATACCCTCTGCCCCGCTTCCCAAGCTCAATATCCACTTCTCTCGTTTCCCCAACAGCGCTGCGGAGAGCGCTGAGCCGATCGGATAGCTGCCATTGTCGTGTTGCCTCCCAATGGTCGATGAGGGACGGTAAGTGGAGTGGTTGGGGATTCGTTGCGGCGAGGTGTGTGCGGAGTACTTCTGGTTTCAGAGCAGGGATCGACCGAGCGGAGCGGAAGAGCGCGGTCATCTCTGCTCTGGTGTACAACTGAGGGTGCTTGCGTCAGTTGAGTGAGGATGATTATGCGATTGCCATTGGGTTATACTCGTAGATCTGAAACTCGACGCTGGTGGAGGGCGGCAAGGTGGAGGTGAATCACGAAAACACGCTCAAACGAAGATTTGTTTTGAACCTTTCGTCCTCCCTCTTGATCATTTCAACCTATCAAAAAGCCGCTCGAAGGGCTAGCACATCGTCTATAAACGTATCACGTATACTACTAGAGATCCCTCGCCCTGTTCCCCCGATCGACGACTTCCTGCCATTTCGAAGAAAGCAATAGTACTGGCCGGCGCTCGAAATGACTTCCACTTCCCCTCGGCGCGAGAGACTGGACGTCGAGAGCCCCAATGATCGCGATACGAGAATAGGTGCGAACGCTCTCACACGACTGTAAACACTTGTGTGACTAGCTGACAAGCGATATCGTGGTTAGGCAACCTGTTATCGAGCTTGTCACAGACTAGTCCATCCGCTTCATCACCTTCTTCGACAATACCGCTGAATCCCAATGGGTCAGATTCGAGTCGTCCATTCGCCGTTCCCCAGAGCGATGGTGAGCTCTTACCCGAATGCTTACAACTAGTATCTGAGTGAGGAGAGCTGCTAATGTGCTCTGATCTACGATAATAGTACTTGCGCGCGCAAGAGCGTTCCTGCCGCTGCTCCAAGCTTCGAACGAGGAATTACTGGCCAGAGCAGCTGAAGATCCCGATGCTGTGGATATGGAAAAGGCCGACGGGGACGAGAAAGTCATCGCTATGGTGAGTGCTCTATCCTCCATCTACTATCTCGACATCCACAGTTCGACATTCGGACATGAGATCGTGTCCGCCCAGAATCGTGAAATGCAGAAGAGATCGTCATGCTGATCAGTATCACTACCGTTATAGGACCTGGGCCTAGGCGTATTCGACGCACCGCAAAACCCTACTGCCGATTTAGGTCCAGTGATAGATTCCATACCGCCGCAGCAGGAAACGGTTTCGGACAGCGATGGCGACTCTGAGGATCAGCAAGCTGTCAGTGCAGGAGATAGCTCGGACAGCGATGACGATTCAGCCAGTAGCTCCAGTAGTGAGGAGAGCAGCAGCGAAGCAAGAAGACGTGGGCAATAGTGTCTTGTATGAATCCAGCTTGTATGTAATTATCACAATCCTTGCATGACATTAGGGCCAGTGTCGAAAGTCACACGGGCGCAGAGCTGGAGTAGTGGGCCAGACTTTCATGATGTACGTCAGAATACGCCTTTCCGGAGAAGAGAAAGTAACAATGACACCCTCTTTGGTGGCTCTCGAGTTTGGTTTCTCCATCAATATACATCAGAGGGCAGCGACGCGCGAGTCGTGGCTGCCCTCTGTACGTGCAGAGCGCTCCACCGTGCTCGGTGGTTGGACAGGGCGGTCTTGAGAATCTTTGGTAAGGTGACGATCATCCCCGCCTTCATGATCGAGCCAAGGTAGTCTGTAGGTTTGAACTATCCGATCTATTCTCTAGTTCTGCCATGGAGATATCACCGCATCCGGGTCGCAGAGTGACAGTCAGTAACAAAGTTCCCGCGGAATTGTTAGTGGGGTCAAGCCCAAGAGTAGCGGTGACCCGTGAAGAGCGGAAAGATAAGGCTTCTGACGGACATCAGCTTTTGTGTACGAGTACGCCAGCAAACTGCCATGTTCACTGTGGCTTCTTCGAGAATCGGCAGTGGAATTGCGTAAGAAGTATACACCATTCCGGCAATATTATGGTTGTGTTGCTTACTTGCACTGTAGGAAACAGAGGGGAGGGGTACTACCGCCGTCTGCCGACGCCCTGAAGCGTGATCGCACAGGCGCTCAGGCACAAGCGTGCCACCAGTCACTCGGAAATCCGAGCGTCACTTAATGGTTCGGCGCGCTGCGCACCCTAGCCGTCTCATACAACGGACCTGCTGTGATAACGCTGCCGCGTGCCAGACTCATTAAGGGTAATAAGATCAGTCCATCCCTCAGATCCTGAGTGGGCTTGTGGGCGTGTGTACACCACTACCTCGGCGCCGCAGTCGTCGTGGTCACATTGGGCATTTTCGGATTCTGCTCCGGGAAGGAGTACGACGCTGAGATCACCATGTTATTCGCACGCTCAATGTACCGGGAAAACACCTCTGGACGAGCTAAGAAGAAGTGAACTGGACCTTGGGATGCCATGCCAAACTTTGTAAACATTGCATTGATTTTCCAGATCTCTTCATCACTCGGCCTGTCTGGTCGTGCACATGTCTTCGGACTATCAGTACACTATAGCGCTTTTTCTCGCTGCATCATTACGAGCTACGCCGACCGCAACCGCAGGAAGGATAAGCATCCTTGTCAGCCAGGATGACGGGCTTTGTTATGAGCGATAAGGACTATGTCGTGAGAACCCCGTTCCATCCCCAACTCTTCCTCTGCGTATGACACCACTCGCTGACCGCTGACCGGACCATGGCTGTAGGTCATTGCGGACCTATCTACCGTCGCGGGCGGGATAAGCCTCGGCATGTCGCTGTTCATGCTCATCTCCTTCGGCTGGATCTGGACCTACCCGGCCGCTCGACATCACCTGGACCGGATCTCGTTCCGGCTACTTATCTGGGCTGTCGCCTTCGAGGTCATATACGACATTGATTCCATCATCTTTTAAAGCAATGTAAGTCGACTTTATAATCAAGACAGATATCGAGAGACTGGTGGCTGACGGAGTCTTTCAGACGCTGCCGCAGCAGTCGGATGCAGTTTGCACAGTGGGGGCGTATCTGCAGCAGTCGACGATGGGAGTGTGAGTATACCTTACTACAGGCCGTTACCATGCTGATGAGCTGCAGGGTCAACTACCTGAACACCTGCATCGCCATCAACCTCATGCTGTGTATATGCTTCGGTGTCGTGCCTATCGACTTGCGTCTGTCTTCGTCCATCTACCGACACGCTGCGACTTGCTGATGACGGAGATAGATCTCGAGCGGTGGTACACCGGCCTGTCGATCTTCCTGGGGATGTTCATCCCTGCTGTCCCCGCTGCTCTGGGTCATTTTGGATGGGATAAAGTGCAAGTCAACTGGTACGCCTCCCATTTTCTAGTTGAGCTCGTCCTGCACTTGATCTAGGCTGATACTTTGACAGTTATTTCAGATCTAGTGGGTCTTATTGGTTTCGCCCAATTGCACGACGTGTGGCTGACGCGTGTCCATAGTCGACCCACATGTCAGATACAGACTGCTCATCCTTGACGTGGTGAGTGTACAGACAACGCATCAGGCTTTGAGGCTCAAACTGATGGTCCCGTAGTATCTCTGGCAGAGCCTGGCATGTCTCATTGCCGCCGGTTCAGTCGTTGCCGTGAGTCCCTCCTTGCATATCATGGCTGAGGCTGAGGAAATCCGATAGACACTTGTGACGCTGTTCCGCCACAGCCGAGCGACTTCCAGCGCGCTCGTCGCCAGCCACGCCATGAGCATGAGCATGGACGTGTCCATCCACGATGGCCCAGGAGGCGAGACGTATTGCAGCGCTATGGACGGCGACGAGGGTCTCTCTGGCTCTGGGGAGAGGAAAGACGGGCGGTGGAAGCGGTTCTTCCCGCGCAAGAGGCGAACGAGCACGATGGGCCATCTGCAAGACAGGCTTCTGGGTATCGCCCTGAAGATCTCCCTCTACCCCATCACCATGATCATAGTCAACGTCCTCATCACTTGTGAGTCCGCGCCCCGCACGCGTATCGTATTGGGACCCGAATAAATGCTCACTGTTTGTGCGATGTGCAGTTGGCGATCTGTTCGTCTCGCGGAATTCGGGCGTCACGACGTTCTCCCAATATGTCATCTTCATGATATACGCCTTTCTCTATGGTGCTCGCGGGATCTGCTTCTGTTCGGTGAGCGAGGTCATAATAGAAGCAATGAAGAGTAGTCTAACATCATTCATCGCACAGATTGGCATATTCGTCGATCCCTGTCTATTCAAAGTGAGTCATCACCGACAAGTCCTTGTAGTGTTCCAGCTGACACAAATCCCAGGGCATGCGCGCCGCTTGGCAGATCCGCAAGGCGAAGCGCCAAAATGGCCACTCGACTACTTCGCAGCTAGAATATAATAGCAACGCCAAGCCAGCTGCCGAGACCGAGACCGACGACAAATTTGCCAGAGCTATGACTTTCGACGAGATGCTGTCCGCTGGTCCCTCGGTATTGGAGTACAAGCCGGTGCATTCTCACTACTCCCCTCCGAATCCCTCCATCGCCGTCATTGGCATGCTCAGTGTACCGAATCCAACGACTTCGTCACGAGACATCTCGGAGCCTGTCGTCTCGCTTCCCATCGCAGGGTTCGCGTCCAGCAGCAGCCCGCCGTCAGCCCCTGGCACTTCCAGTCGGACAGACGATAAACATTTTCCCTCGCTGTTCATCGGTCCTCCTTCATCTGAGCATCTTTCTCTCGCGCACCTCGACGTCGAATCCTCAGCAACCCCGGTGAGAAGTGCGGCTACCTCCAGGGAGCCTAGCCCCCACGGCGGCTCAAGAAGTCGCAGCAGAGCTAGGGAGAAGGAGAAGAAGAGGTTGGAAGAGCGCTTCGAGCAGATGCAGAGCGAGCTATAGATTAGATTTGGACAACCATGTTGTATTACAGGCAGATGCCAGCTTTGTTTCCGTACTCCTCTCATGGTCCAACGGCCGGCTGTTCGGCTAGTAAAGTACACACAACCCGCTCCATCCGTCGCCCAAGACAGCTTGAGTTTCCGACAGGTCCTTGTACATCTTGT
This sequence comes from Cryptococcus sp. GC_Crypt_5, assembly GCA_026538355.1. Classification (NCBI taxonomy): domain Eukaryota; kingdom Fungi; phylum Basidiomycota; class Tremellomycetes; order Tremellales; family Cryptococcaceae; genus Cryptococcus; species Cryptococcus sp. GC_Crypt_5. The sequence continues at coordinate 124,896 of JALPBZ010000011.1, forward strand.
CTTCGTGGTCTTGTCAGCTAGGTATATCATGGACTTGTAAAACAGCCAAATCATCTACGGCCATAGAGCTCAGAAAACGCCGCATCCCGTCTGATCTGCGCAGCTAAGCTGAGCATCGCGGGGTTAGTACCAGAGTGGGGGACCATCTGGGAATCCCTCGTGCTGTAGTTTTTGCGTTCTGCTGGGGTTGTTGAACAGTCACTGTATGAGATACCGTTCTGAGCATTGATGATGTTTTTGGTTGGCGAGCAAGGAGGAGTGAAGCGATAAGATTAGATGGATGATCCGAAATTTGATCGGATCAAAATCATTTTCGTTTTCAACATCCTCAAAATTATAGCCCTCTGGACGCATCAAGCTCTGAAGTAAACATTTAGTCGTGAACGTACAACTATTGAAGATCTGCCGCCGTCACTATGGACGACCTGACGCCTGAGCAGGCGAGAGCATTATGGGAAGCAGGCGGGTTCATGGTGCTTTCTGGTCTGCCGGAGGGTAGTGAATTCGGTATTGATGGAACGTGAGTGATGACGGGCTTGACGAGATCGTGTCATGTGATACACATCAACACAACGAGAATGTACGAATAGGTGCTTAGCTGACGCCGACCTATGACTAGATAGGTTCCACCTCGTGCGCCGATTCTCAGGGATCAAGTTCGTTCCTCCGGGACTACACCTGATCACATGGTCTCCGCCGACTGGACCCAGCAACAGTGCTGAGGGAGCAGGACCGTCCTCAATACCTATCCGTTCAGCGTTCGTTCGGTATTTCCAACCCCGTCAACGGATCGTACTGCAATACGACCCAAAGTCCGAGACTGTCAGTCCCGCAGGTTCGTTAGGTGCCGACGCCACGACGGTGATATCGGACGATCATCTCCGTTCGCTAGATGGCGAGTTGGCCGCGTATCCGTTCCATGGCCTAGAAGATTGGAAATCCCTTACTTGTCTTATCGACGATGAGCTCGTGACCTCAGTGTTGGTGGACGGAGGACGGGTGGACGGGTTGACCCCTGCTTTAGGGGAAGAGAACGAGGTCAGGGAGGATATCGGATCGACCTACCGTGTCCAGACGGAGGAGAAGCCCATGGAGTTCGTGCGGTTCCAACTCAGGCGGAGTTGGAGGGACGGCGCCGTAGGCGAGGAAGTCACGCGGTATTCGAAAGATAAGAGCTGGTTGTTGGGTCACGTTGTCAAAGAACAGCTTGGAGGGGGTGAGTCTGCATACTCAGCATTCGCATTCACGCTTGTACTTCGCTTACTCCGGTCCAATGCAGACCCGCTCAAGCTCGTAGCTCAATTACAACTCGCCTTTGTCCTTCTTCTCTACCTCTCATCCTACTCGGCACTACTAGTATACAAACGCCTCCTCTCTCTACTCGCTCAGTCATCTTCGATCCTTCTCACCCCTACCGGATATGGCGTGACACAGAACAAGGTGATGGATACCTACATCGCCCTCGTAAAAGCACTCGAGGCGCAGGTCAGCTCTATACCGGAGGGGACATTCGAGACTGAACTTCCCGAATTGGATGTCTTTTTCCTTGACTCTCTCGAATCGCTGCGGCACAATCTTGCTTCAGGGCTATACAATAATGATAACCACTGGGATCAAGGTGACGTGTCCACTACAAGGAAGGCTTGGACAGCGCTCAGCAATACAGCTAAGCGGAGATGGGGATGGGAACTTGGCGAGCTCGTACGAGCTATCGAAGATAATGGTGATTCAGACGAAGACGAGGAAGGCGAATACGCTCCTGTCGTCGTCGAGCTCTGATACATATATGCATATAATACTATTACAGTAGTCCCGGTATGACCGCTTTTCTCTCTTGCGGGTAACGATCGCCAAACTTCTGCTTGTACCATCTATGCCCTCTGACAGCCCGCGGGAGCATCGATGTGATCTCGGCAAGGACGAACATCCATGGTGGAGCCAGCAGAGCTGATGGCCACCATATCTGAGCGATCGTTGAAGTGATCTTGCCTGTGATGTTCGACTGGAGGGCGAGGGTCGACGCAGCGGGGAGAGAGATGAGGGGGTATGGCGAGGCAGCAAGCGAGAAGGAGATCCACTCGAACCTATCGCAGAGTCAGCCGATTTCCACTCGCGCAGAAAGAAAGGTTACGCACCACTCGCAGAGGTAGTTTGGGAAAGAGATATAGCGGAATAGTCCACCACGCGGGATTTTATAGCGCCCAGCTTTCGGATCATCGTCTTCGGGCAAGCGGCCAGTGATGACACGTTGCCCCGGCTCGCGTCGGAGATCATTCAGGATCTCATCGTGGTACACTACTCTATCACTCAGCATCGTTGATCGGTAGAGGAGAAGGGCGTACGAACCATTACCGACGAAACCTGTCGTCCAGCCAACTACCCCTAGCCAGAACGTCCACCCCGCTGCAGACGGGGGGTAACATGCGAGGCCTACTGCAAGCAGGTAGCCGTTTCTGGTACGACGAGTCAGTCCTGACATTGAAGAGAGAGAGCCACCGGCACCCTGACTCACATCACGTTGAATAGTGCTGCTGCTAGAGGAACGGTGATGTGCAGTGAAGATCGTTTGGGTGAGGATACCAAAGGTGATATCACAGCTCGATGCAGGTAGTGGGTGAGGTACATTCCCTTGAAAATCAATTTCAGCTTGACTCCATTCATAGGGACTTTATGTGAGATGTACTCACAGCTAGCAGCTTTGCGTGTGTCGTTAGTGCAGGATGTTGATCATGCAATAATGTCGTCAAAAACGTCGCAGGCTGGGTTTCGCTCGTCAGTTGACAGAGCTTAACCAGAATCGACGTTGAGGACTTACAGCGACGAGCTCCATCGCTGACCAAGCTAGATTGCCTGTATATGGGTCAGCTTGTGCAAAGCAACATGCGCAGAGTGATAAGTTAGTGAATGCGTTCGACATACCGGGCAGGTTCCATCGCGACTTCCCACTTGCGAATCGACCGAATGGCGCGTCCAGTACGTACAGCGTCACCGGTGCGTGGAGGGGGAAAAGATGGAATGTGAGCAGCGTAGGGAAGAATGAGGCGGGAGGGAGCATCGCTGTAGCTGTGGCTGACTCGTTCTCAGTGCTGTGTGTCAGTGATATGAGAGAGTTGGTTGAAGAGTGAAATGCGAGGGATCAAAACAGTGACCGCGATTGATTTTGACTTTCCAACTCCAGATCGATCATGACGCCATCACTACCCGTAATGTTGCCTACGCACCTTAGTTTCCGACCTTATCGCGAGCATTTGACAGTACATCCAAACGGTCAACGTACTTATGAGAACATGCATGACCGTCTACAGGCTCCCTGTCACTGTTGCTGGCCGTCGTGGAACTGCAAGCTTCGACCCTTTGATCGACGAAAACGGGGGGCTACGGCGTCGAGTCAGAGTCATCGGTCCAAAGTCGTTTTCAATTTTCGTTCCTTTTAACTTGACATTGACACTTAGGTTCAGCCTCATAACCTATGGCTGTGTTTTCATGCTGATTCGCTCTTGTGCAGCTTTCTATGCACCACAGACGTTGCTCATCGGGGGCGACGCGTGACGGCATCAGGCGAATATGCTGTTGAGCTTTCTCGCGTTCGTTTCGTCTCCGAGAAGCCTTCTAGGTAGTCTGCTTCGACTGCCGCGCGAGAGCGCGACAAACAAGTACATCGGCAGGAGCCCGACCGGCATGACTTCTGCTGGGCTTCTCGGTGATGTCATGGGGCTTCGTACAAACAGACGTCCTACTTCCTGCGCTTCTGAGCAAGAGCTCCAACCATCATAGGAAGATCAGTAATATTGAGTGGCGCAGCTTTTGGCGATGGAGCCCAGTACAGCAGCATGGGAGAGTAAGGCGCTCTCTCCTCTTCTTCCTGTTCCACCTCTCTCTCCTCCTGTTCCGATAACACCAACTTCAACCGCTCCAAAGTGACGCAGTGCACCAACACCTGTTCTCGATTTCAGTCAGTTGCAGCTCTACTTGACCATGTCCACCACCGACGCCGCCAGTGCTGCTTGTGATACCAAAGGCAAGAGCGAAGCCATTGGGGATACCACAGAGTCCGGGGGCGGTACGGGTGGCCTCATATCCAGGTTCCTCACTTCATACAGCGATACAAGCAAGCACGTACGATTGGGGAAGGGCGCTCCGAACGAGACCGCCGAGTCGCCTTTGGGCAAGTTCCTTGACACTCATGGGGAGACCAAGTGCAGCAGCAAGTCGTTCCAGCAGCTAGTCAAATACACTCGGTGAGTAGGCTCACTGGCTGTACCCCACTTACTCTCGTGGTTCTGTAGATGGTCACACCAGTATACTCACTGACAGCTCTGCGCCCGCCAACGCAGCGCCACAGTGAACCGCGCCAATCCCATCTTCCTCCTCGAACCCTCGGGCGTTTCGTTTCAGACCATCGCCGATGAGCACGTCGAGGTACTGAACGATCCGATGCTCATGGCTCGCCTAGGAGAAGATGATGAATCGGTCTTGATGCTAGCACAACTCCACTCATTGGACTGCTCAGAGTCGCCAAGAATCAATAAACTTGACCTCGCCAGTCTCACAAAAGGACTGGTTCGGTTGCGTAAGGCGTCCAACAAGTTGTCTGACTCGTGCGCTCGAACCGGGAGATGCCTTTCTCATGCCCACAAGACACAGGGCAAAACGTTCTCTCTTTCCCTCGCTGATGCTACTACTATGGTAATGCCCACCCAGATTGCCAGAGCCAAGGTCGAAAGGGCCATTATAGCAAGGATCCGTCGCGCACGTACGCTGGAAAGTAGCCGTTGCGCCTCAAGCGCGAAACCAACCACGACTGTCGTCGATCCCAAGCAGAGAATAGGCGAGTCCTATGGGCTTCTTAGCCCAGACACTGTCTGTCGACTTCGAACTGAGCGTGATACCTACAAGCGCTTGTCTTCGAATCCTGGATGGTCGCGAGGCGACAAGAAAGGTTTCAAGGCGAAGGTAAGGAGCCTCGAACTACAACTTGAGAGGAGTCATTTGGCAGAACAGATTTCCGAGGGTCACTTCCCGAAGAGGTGCATCCCTGATATTGCCGCCTTTGCCAACAGCCTTGCAAACGGCGCGACGGTCGTGAAGGCCGAACTGAGACGGATGGTCTCGGACGCCACGCTTATCACTTCCCATCACGTTGAGGAAGATGATCGCACGGCTGTGACCAAGGCGAGCACTTTCCATTGCATCCTATCGCTCGCACATGGTGTCGTCAGACATACGAATAATGCGGGATGCTGATTATGCCCTCTGCAGTCGTTCGGACCTACCGAAGATGACCAGCGGTTTGTCAATACTATGTATGTCAATTGCGGCAGTCGAATATGGCGCACCAATCTGGACCTCGTGGAAGGAGCGACAGGCATCGATCTCAGCGGCGATCTCTCGGGCGCGTTCATGACTGACTCTTTTAGGGAAGAGTACAAGCAGCATGCGAAGCCTGAATTTCTGCATCAGGAGACTGTACTATCGCTCCCAAAACCAACCGACTTTCTTACTCAATGTGAGGATGGCTTGTCGGCATATGGGACTAAGCTACGTGAAGCGGAAGGGCGCCCGAAAGCGAAAGAGAAGTTTGACATCATGTCGGAAGTTGCTCTGACGCTACGGTCGAAAATCGACCGCATTATGAGAGGTGAGGGTGAACAGGTCTTAGAGGAGAGTCGCGCAGGCGCAGGCGCAGGCGAAACCGACACGGAGACGATCTCCGAGTACTACAGCGACAAGCATGCCTTTGAACGGGCCAGAGAACTCCTGGAGGAGATGGGACTGGCTCCTGCCGACCTTTCAGATATGCAAGTATGGCAGGAAATATTGCCAGCTCAGGCATTCGCTCAGCTTCAAGCTCAGCTACAAGCCTCAAGCTCCACGGAGTAGGCTGGCGCACTGACCTTCAACAATCGAGCATTGGTCTCGACTGAATTACCTGTAGGAACGCCTGATCGGTGACCTGTAGCATGCGCCTGGAGTGTCACGAAGGGCATAGTCAACTAGCTTACATTATCATATCGCTGTGCATGCATTTTTGTATACATCAAATGAGTGATGAGTGGCGAAGTAGCCGGATTGTGTTCGCCATCAATCCTACCGAGTGCAAGCTCGCTCTCGCGCAACCGTACGTCACGCAAGTAAGACATGAACTCATCCTTTATGAGGAGAAGTTGCGAAGCCAGTCCATGAGAAGCAGGAAGCCGCGGTGTCGTCATTCATGTATCGTGAAACGTTTCCCAGAAACACTCGCCCTTTGTCCGTGTCTCGCTTGAACAGCGCCTTCGCATATTCACTGAGGAGCAAGCGAAGATAACGAGGACATGAGCGTCATTTCGCGTTGTCTCCTTCGGCGTGACATCATACGCTTCGGAGAAAGGATCGTGGGCATCAAAGGTTCCTCATATGGACTGACAGGTCTTGCGATGACATCCCGCGGATACTGTAGTATGGTCGGAGCTATGCCATGGTCAGGTCGAGGTTGAATAGGGGGCATTATCGGAATCAGACAGGCTGTGACGTAGATCGCGGATGCAGATATTGCGATGAGCCTGCTTTGTTATCAAGACAGACTTAAGCAGTTAGTCGATGAGTGAGGTTTCGATGCGAACGGAAATACTGAACCAATGAGACGTTGAACCAATGAGACGATGGGACGACGAGACAATGAGACGACGAGATGATGAGACGACGAGATGATGAACCGATGAGACGAAGAATGAATGCTTATACAAACATGGTGAATAGGGTTAGACTACTCGTAATCGTTACTTTCCCACGACGGACAAATACTCGAGTACACTGCACACTGCACACCGCACGCTGCACGCTGCACGCCGCACACTCCACCGCCGACCACAATCAATCGATGTCCACTGACTAGTCTGCTAGGCTGCTGATATGTGGCGTAGCGCGGCGCAATCGATCCTTTTCTTTCCGGAATTCTGCCCTTGCCCTTGCCCTTGCCCTTGCCGGAGCACCAAACACCGAACACTGAGCGCCAAACACCACTCAATGCCCTCCGCTCAGCGCTCTGTGGACGCTCGCTCGCAATGCCGCATGTTCCGATCCGACGCTCCCGCCCCCGCTCCCGCTCGTCCCCCTCTCCCTGTCATCATCTCGCGAAGTAAAGTGCGAGCCCTCGCCGCCTTCCCGCTGGCCTGCATCTTCCGTAAGGTCCAGAATCCTCCTTGCAAGCGTCGCAATCTCCCCTTCGCCCTCTTGATCTGTCAGACCGTCGTCCTCGAAGTCGTCATCTGAGCCTTGGGATACATCGTTCGGATCGCGTCGCTGCCCTGAGCGGCTCGGTGGTGGGGACGCAGCGAGTTGCCGGATCGATGAAATGAGGATTGGGGAGGAACGTATGTTGTTGGACAGTTGATCATCCTCCGCTTCAAGCAATTGCACGATCGTCTACAAGGACATTAGCAAGGAGCAACGTAGACTCGAGCCGCTCAACAACTCACCCATACGGCAATGTGTTGGAATGTGATATCAGCGCTGCTGAGGAATCGCACGAGATAGGCGTGGAGACCGCCATCGGGCTTGTTCCACACAGCGTTGAACGGTGCGTAGTCCTCGGCCGCTACGGTATATCAGCTGGGAAACAACGACGGGACGTGACTAGACGCACCCTTTGATGACAAATTGCCCAAAGCAGCCGCACTGTTACCCTGCACCTCGACGCTCGACGAGTTGGTAAGGGGAATCAAGACCTCGCAAATACCCATCTCGAGCAGTTGCGGCTTGAGGTCATCTGAATGCGATGTCAGCCACATTCTATACACTACAAGGAATCGACTCACCACTCAGCGCCAATACCGCAACGCACGCCGTCATCTCACTCTGCACCGCCAGCGGCACAGTCAACACCAACTCCTTGATCCTCTCCACCGCTCCAGCCTCGACGATTGCCCCCTTGTTCCGCTCACTGCTGGCCGCGAGGTTACGCAGTGTTGATATTGCGTGGCATTGGACCTCTTCGTTCTCGTCAAAGGACAGCAAGTCGATAAGCGGTTGCAGGAAGCCAGACTCGATGATGGGTGATTCGTTGGCGGGATGTATGGAGACGTTGCGGACACATGCGGCCGCGGAGAGGATGAGGGGAAGGTAGGAGGAATGAAGAAGGCGCAGAAGGGGTTTGAGGCCATCGTACTTGACGATTTCGAGTTGGTATTTCTCTGCGAAGAAGGATTAGGGCACGACTTGATATAGATCCAACAAGACTGACCATCACTAGCCAAGTTTCGTAAAGCAAGGGCTGCTTGACATTGAACTTTCAAACTTTGGCTGTCCATAAGCTGAACGAGGCTTTGCACGAGCTTCGGTTCGGATGATGCAAGCTTCTTCCGGTTGGCAGCTGGATCGATTGTCAGCAGTCAGACTTTCCCTTGCTGGGTAGACAGCTTACCATCAACTGCAATGTTGCTTAATGCAGTGGTGCAGTAGTATTGCACGTCGGTATCTGGCGAGTTGAGCAAGCTGACCAAGACGGGAATGGCACCGGCGGCAACCAGCTGTTGTCGGTTCTCGTCTAAGCAAAGTCAGCAAGCTGCAATCACCACATATGAAGTCTCATTCAGGCTCACCAGAATGAGTCATATTCAGAAGCGCTCCCGTCGCATTTCTCTGCACACGCATATCTTTTGATCGCGCCAGGCGAGTAAGTGGTATCAGAGCACCGGACTTGGCGATCTGTGTTTTGTTCTCGTCTGTGATGGGTCAGAAACGGACCAGAATCAAGAACTTGGGATGAACATACCGTGCGTTGCGAGGTTGGTCACACATCCCACGGCATTGCATTGCACCTCGACATTTGAGCTGAGCATTTGGCGAATGAGCGGCTCCAAACCGCCAAGGGAGACGATGAGGAGTTTGTTCTCGGCTGCAATAATATAGGGTATCAGTTCCTAACCCTTCCATTTCCTCGGTACGATGCTATTGCAAACTGACCATTGACAGCCAGGTTGCCCAGAGCCGCACTAGCCGCTCGTTGAACCTCATGGTCGTGACTTGTCAAGAGGTACAAGACAGGATCGAGCGTGTCTCTCCCAACTTCTCGGACTTCCTTTTCTGTGATTTCTGCGAACGCGAGCGCTGCTGACCGTTGCAAGTCGACGTTATCGGAGAAGGAAAGGGTAGTTAGGGCTGCGAGCGGTGATCCGGTGAAGAAGTTGGTAGTTGTTCGGTCTAAATGCTTGTCAGCAAGTCGCTGTGAGACGCCAATATGAGCCACTCACTCTCGAGATATTGTAAGAGATCGGCGACCGCTTCGCGCTCGTTCTCGAGCAGGAGAGGCTCATAGCTGTTCTTCCGCCTAGGACCGCCTGGACACGCAATGGACAATGGACGATCAGCGATGACCGCGCGTTGAGCTCGCGGTGTCCGACTTGGACTTACAGCAACTGCTCACAGCGCCCATCTCGGGGATAGTTCAACCAGACACGAGCGAAAACTATTGCAGTCGCAAAAGGGACGGTGAACCCGTTCGAATGCTTGAGCGCAGGTGACCGTATGCGTCTTTCTGCCTGAGAATAAAGGAGAGGCGTTACACGATGTGCGGAGTGAGTATGTAGTTGATCTGCTTTCGCTTTGATTAACGCTGCGCTGATGCTGTCGGAGGATGACTAATGTGGCCGTTGTTGGGCGGTAAGAGGATGACGACGCTGTGAGGAGGATTACGGGTATTGATGTTGTGCACTAAGTCAACGATGCAAGCGCGTTGTGCTCGAGTAGTCGAGTATACTCGTACACAAACCGTCTATCTCACCCAGCGCAGTGACGTTCAGCTTGGCTCACTCTGCAACGGGACCAAATCACGGTCATACCATCGGCATTAACCGAACGTGGCGTCAGGTATCATCTTGCCACCCAATTCATCACGGTCATGTCTGATATAAGTTAAACTAAATAGACCTTTGTGTAGTTGAGTGACTACTGACAGCATTAACGACAATGTACGACGGTCCTGTACGAGCAGGTGGGTAGCCTGAGACGCGGGTAGAGGCCGAGTAAGCTGACTATGGATCAGGTACGCGAGGTGGTCAGGCCGAATTCCGCTGGTCGTCAGTCGCGGACGACAAGCACCGCGGTGAGTCTACTTGACATTGCGTGTACCTACACTTGTGCTAAAGGTAGTTGGTACGTAGAGAACTACCTGGGCCACTCGATCAATGCTCCCGTGGGGCGATGGCAGAAGCACAAGGACATCCACTGGTACAACCGCGACGCGGGCGAGGACGACGCCGAAAAAGCGGCCCGAGAGCGCGCAGAGGAGATACGGCGGTTGAAAGAGCAGGAGGAAGATGCGCTTGCTGCTGCGTTAGGCCTCGCGCCGAAGAAGCGGGATCCGGAAGGGGACGGGGTTGGCACTGGCGCTAATGATATCCCTGTGAAGAAGAGCGATAAGGACGAGGAGATTGAACGGTTGGAGAAGGAGGAACGTAGAAGGGAGAAGGCGTACGTCCATCCTCATTCGTGCGACGGACTGGATATACCAAATGCTAATTCGTTACCATAGGCTGAGGAAGGAGCAGCGGGCGCTTAAAAGGGTCGAGAAGGAGGTCAAGCGCGAGGAGAAGGATCAGAAACGATCAGAGCGCAGACGACACGACGACGAGTCAGACTACCGACGCGAGCGGAACAGACACAGGAGTCGGCGACATGACGACGATGGGCATCATGATCACCATCATGACCACGAGCGCGAGCGCGAGCGACGACGAGACGGCGAGAGATCACGCCGATATAGCGAGGACAGAGAGCGGGATAGGCGGCACGACCACGATAGGAGAAGAGCCAGGGACGATACGCGGACACCGCCAGTGAAGCGCGAGGGCAGATCTAGGTCCAGGTCTAGAACGCCGATAAAGCGAGATGAGAGATACAGATCTAGGACGCCAGTGAAGCGTGAAAGGTCGTATTCGCCCGAGAGGCATCAGAGGGATATCAAGCCTACTCGCGACGAGCTAGACGCGGACCGCGACAGACGACGATAAGAGCGTTGTACTATGTAATCAGATTATCCTATGCACAGCCTGTAGTTTGTATAGCCATATCGGGACCCGCCGGTCAGTCTGCATGCACTTGGCATTGCCACTACCATCCGCTGTGCATTCACGTACTCGTTCATGCAAAGGACGCCTTTCGGGCCCCGGATGCGGTGAGAGTTCTACTAGCAGCGAGTGTCGTGTCAAGCCAAAGTCAATTGCCGCGCGCGCCACGCCACCTTTACCTTGGATTTCCATTTTCGAAATAAAGCACTCGTATCCGTTGTGAGTGAATGACGAGTCCTAGTGCAGTAGTACTACACTAGTAAATTCAGATCGGCCCATCTCGCATTCGGTTAAGTTGGTCACTCAGTTTTGATATTGGACAATAACAATAACAATTTATCATCCCACTCTCCCAATCAATCAATCACATCTCTGTCCTCCATCACACTGCTTGTCACCCCTACCGGCTCACATACAATGTCCTGGTTCTCGTCAGTCCCTCCGCCCCACTCATTCGCGGACAAAGCTGACATTGTATATCGCGCAGATCATCATCAAATTCTGCGGCGGCTGGACCGACGTTCCACCCTGCTACTGCTTACCAAACGGGGTTCGGAGCGCTCACCAGCTCTGACACCACTGTGAGCGAACTTCGTACATATGCAGTCGCAGTCAAGCATGACGCTGATGCTGATTGTATGTCAGTGGGCAAACACGAGCAACAAAGGGTTCCAGACCGAGACGCAGACATGGTACTCCGTCCTCGGCGATGGCAGCATGGTCATGGTGCAGATCATCTGGTCATACGTTGGGTGAGCAGCGTGACGCACACCTTCCATTATCATACAACCGTCGCTTACCGTATCCCGACGCACAGAGTCTTCCTCATTCCCGCAACCACGCAAATGACCTTTAAGATCTACAACCCCAAGACGAAAAAGACCATTTGGAGATCTATCAACGCGAGTGGCGTAAAGTTCAACGGGCAAAGCGTGAAATCGGAGCAGTTCGTGAGTACAGCGCGCTCCCCCCTTCCAGTCGCGCCGTCTTGACCTGCATCGTACTGACATTGGCTGCGGTTGCGGCATTCGTAGGAAATCACACACTCTGGCACACCAGAGACCGAAGAGACCTACACCGTCACTGCCAATCTGGACAAGACCGTCCAGCTCTCCGGCGTCAAGTTCACAAGACCTGCTTCCGCACCTGGCTTCAAGCTCGGTGAAGGTCCAGAAGGCGGTATTTCGGCATTTGGCAAAGAGAGGGATCCGTCAAAACGAGACGGCTTCGTGGTCCAGTGAGTGGATCAGATGGTCGAGGAAATGGGATTCCGCTGACATCTTCCTGGTCGTAGCCGCTTCCACCCTCTGGTACACAGCTCTGGAACCATTGTCGCCGAGGGCCAGGCGATTGACGCCACGGGTAATGCGACATTTATTCACGCTATCCAGGGCATGCGACCGAACCTTGTGCGTAATCGATTTGACGAGTTGACAGTCTTGCCTTGCTGACTTTGTAACGCGCAGATCGCCTCAAATTGGAACTTTGCATTCTTCACTACCGGAGGCGGGAGCGAGGAGAGCGAGTTGGGCGAGGTCCGCGCGGTACAAATGGAGTTCGAGACCACTGTCAGTCGTCCCATTGCGTCCCTTTTGATAACAATTGGCAGTTACTGACAATCTCGCCTTGTGATACAGGACGACTACGGACCCAAGGGATCCAAGTCTGGCCGAACAAAAGTCAACATGGGCGCTATCTACAGCACGAAGACGGACCCGATCCCATTCCTGGTTGTTGGCCAGACGCACAGCGCATCCCCCGAAGCAGTGTACCCCGTCATCAACCAAGATATCTCATCCGCCACACATTTCTCGCCGATCAAAGATAACGATACCGGATACCCCGTTCCTTCCAAGATCACTTACGCGTGGGAGGGTGACAGGCGGGACGAGAAGGGCAGAGCCGGGGCCACACTCAAGATCGACGCGGGGATGGAAGTTGGCCAGAACGGTCTGATTGAAAAGGTCGATGTCCTGGCGGAGATCCCGTATGTCATCAGGAAAGGCCTGGCTGCTGTCACAGGGACCAAGCCGTTCATCTACCAGGTACGTAAGAGCGTGCGAGCGCCCATTATATCTGCGGCTTGTAGCTTGTACAGCTATCTATAATGAGACTCGCGCTGACCCTCGTGTCAACGTCGCAGTACCACAACGCATCGACACTAGAAGTGACTCTGGGCGACAAGGTCATCCCCGTCAAGGGCTGGACGTTCAACGAGGCGTCGTACGTCTCAGAGTAAGCGTAGCGCGAGCGCGAGCATGAGCATCGTGTGCGTGTGCGTGTGCAGTCGAGTGGCATGAGGAGCAAGGCGGCGTACGAGGTGGCTCCGTGATGGGGCAAAGTAATATATATATACTGTTCCTCCTAATTAACTTCCCAACTTCCCCCAATCTGCCATAATGAGTGCAGTGCAATAACGTACTTAGTCCTTATATGAGTACTGCACGAGTAGATAGGGTTAATACGTGAATACGTGAATACGTGGCATATGCAGAATTTACCGGATGCCATGTATAAGTCTAGCAGCACACGGATCAGCGCTCGGCAGGAACGAGTATGGTATGGCATTACAGATGCAAACTGCTTAGTTATTTTACCTTCTTCTTCTCCCTCAACTCGCGGATGGTCAGCGTGTATCTGATCCACTCCGTGGTGAGCGACCCCGCTCGATATCACAAAGATCTGGACCGTGCTTGCCAGTACAGCGTGGATACAATCCATCTGCCTCGCTGGACCTTGAAGCACTTATATGCTTATTAGCGCACCGCGCTACATTTCCTTACTGCATCGCGATCTTCCCGCAGGCTTGAACGACTGTGTGGACGCAATAGCAATGTTTACATGCTCAATGCATAATGCCTCGATACGATATCAGACTCTGCCAACTACGTCTGTCTGTCTACTTCGCCACCACCACCGCCATCGCCACTGCCAATCAGACCACAGCTCATCTCCTAGGCATACCTCGTCCGCGACCGCGCAGAGCTTGTTGTGCTGCTCCTCGAGGCATGGGTGGGCCTGCCTGCTGTGCCTGTAATGTGACATACTGAATTAGCACTGTACATATATTGACCAGAAATCGGAACAGAGAAAGAGAGCTCACCTCGCTTTGCGGGTTACGGACAGTCTCATCTACGCTCAGGATCAAGCACGCGGCGTCGACGGCACTTGACAGTGCGTTAGTCTTGACAAGTGCGGGCTCCCACACGAAGCGCTTCATGTTATCCTCCACTCGCTCGAGATCGACGTCGACGCCCGCCCACAGGTCGCCCTGCGCATGTCGCATTCGCAGTTTGTTCAGGATATCAGTCGCGTCCAGGCCTGCGTTGTCGCAGATTTGGCGAGGGATGATCTCGAGGGCTTTGGCGACGGCGCCCACGATCAGTTGCTGCTTGCCCATGATAGTGCGCGAGTGGCCCCGCAGGAACTTTGAGATCTCCATCTGCGCACGGCATGTCAGCAAGAGCAAGGAAAGAGCATTCGCTCGAGATTAGCTGGACTGACCTCGCACGCACCACCGCCCGCTACGACGTGGTTGTTCTTGATCGCCCGCTTGACAATCATGATCGAATCGTGCAAACTCCTCTCCACCTCGGCGATGAACTGCTCAGCTCCACCTCGAAGAATGAGCGTACAGGTCTTGGCCTGAGGGCAGTCCTCGAACAAGTTGAATCGCTCTCCGCCGATCTGGCTCTCTTCGAATTTACCGCATTCGCCCAAATGGTGAGACTCGATGTCCGAGCAAGTGGACTGTATGGACCCGCCGACAGCTTGAACAACACGCTTGAGGTCATCTGAAGTTACTCGTCCAGCGCAGAAGATGTCCCTGTCGGCGAAGTATTGCGTAGCCAAGTCACCGATAGGGAGTTTGGAGAGCACGACTTTTGCGCCGGTCGCCACGATCGCCTCGAGCTTGCGGTAGATGATGGACCACTCGGCGTCGACAATCGCCTGGTACTCTGACACCTCGTTGACGCGCACTTCCGCATTGTCCTTCTCCGCCTTGAGTTCCAGCTCGACATTGAGGCAGAGGACTTTCGGGTTTTTGAATGATTTCGGCTGTTGCTCGAAGCCAGCGTAAGAGAAGGTCTTTTTGAACGCGACACCGCGGATCAACTGCGAGTCTTGCATACCACCGCCTGGAACCTTCTTGACACCAATGAGGGACTCGTCGAGGTCGTTCTGGTCTAATGACGAGACGGCGTCGACAACCATGTTGGCGAAGAAGGGTGTTTGAGAGTGGATCAGTTTCGATGACATGGATGTAGAGGCGCATTTGATGAGGAGCTCGCGGAATTTCCTGCAGGTTTATCAGTGACTGGTCATGTGGAAGACAGCGCACGACTCACTCTGGGTTAGACTTTTCTATTGTTACGGCGATCTCGTTGATCCGCTTGATAGCCAAGCTCTTTGCTGCTCTCAGACCCTTGATGATGACATGAACTCCGACACCCTCTTCGATGAATGGCTTGACCTCTTTGAGGATCTCCGCGGCGCTAAGAGAGTGTCAGCTAATGGTCAAGAAAAGAGTTCAGCTAGCTCACAGAAGGGTGACACTGGTAGTGCCGTCACCGACCTCGGCGTCCTGTGCTCGAGCGATATCCACTAAAGTTCTCGCGGCGGGGTGCACCACATCAAGCAATTTCAAGATCGTAGCGCCGTCGTCTATGAAGCTTGTCAGCTATTTGCCTCTGTGAGTGAAGATATAGCTAACGCACTAGAGATGGTGGCGTTTCCGCGCTCGTCGACGATTAGCTTGTCCATTCCCCTAGGTCCGAGAGTGGTCGCAATCGTCTGAGCGACGGCGAGACATGCCGAGATGTTAGAGAGGAGCTGGGGTGTTCCCTGAGACGAGTCCGTGCCCTCTGCAAAGTGATCATAGCGAGTGATCAGTATGCACACGTCGTATGGCTTGTGTCAGAGCAGAAGATGAAAAGTCGGTGGACACACCTCGGAGGAGGACAACGGTAGGTTGCTAGAGTCGCGCAAGCATGGTGTCAGTTCGTTGTATACCAGCGATGATGAAGCGGTGGCTGAACTGACCATCTGGGGTAGTCGGCCTTGCATCTTGACAGCCTTTTTTGTGGTAAAGAAAGCTAGACGAGACGAAGAAGATGTCCTATGTATGCACGAAGATTATTCAGTGCTTCAGTGCTTCAGTGAACATGATGGAATGTCCAAATCTCTACCTTCTGCGCGTGTCCTTCGCGGTTTAGTTTAAATGACGTGGAATATGATGTACAATTGGTTCCGTTGACTGCTTATCACTCCTGATGAGTGAGCTCATCCCCTGACGCTGGCTGACAGCGTCGCCGTTGTCCGATAGGATATCTCTTGATCCAACCCACTACTACTTCCACTTGCTCACTTCCTCGATCTCACCTACACCTCACCAAAAGACTGCAGGAGCAGGAGTAAATCAACATGTCTGAGCTGTGCCCACCATGGGCCTACTTCTTCGGGTGAGCTCCTCACCCACGTCTTGACCCTGGTGGAAAGCATCGAGCTGACGACATTGAATAGCTTTGCAGGCGTTACCAGTGCTGTATGTCTCCGCTCTCTTTGCTCCTTGTCCTTTCGTACTTACTGAACGATTGGTTCGTGTCTAGATGGTCTTCTCGACCGTCGGCGCGGCGTATGGCACGTCTAAAGCGGGAATCGGAATCGCCGGTCTCGGTACTTTCCGGTAAGCTCGCATTTGTACCTTCCGTTGTATTGCCGCCTGAGCTGAGCTGATGTCGTTTACGTCCAGACCTGACCTCATCATGAAGGTGCGCCCATGTCAGGCGATATGTGAGGCAACATTGCTGACTGACTGATCTTTACGTGATAGTCCCTCATTCCTGTTGTTGTGAGTACTACGAGAAGTGTCGTCGCTGCTCAAGCTGATCCGCTGTTATCAGATGTCTGGTAGTACGTTGTGACGATCTCTCGGCTCCAGCCAATAGGGAAAGGCACTGATCCGCATTTACAGTCATCGCAGTCTACGGATTAGTCGTATCGGTCCTGATTGCAGGAGGCAGTGAGTCGTCATCTTGCTGCCTCCCTTCGAGACACTCCACCCAGTTTTGGCCGGGTGCCATTCTATTCCTATGTGCAAGTAGCTGACTGAATCTCCCTTGATTGTACAGTCTCGCCAACTGAGCCATACTCGCTCTTCGCGGGCTTCATACACCTCGGAGCGGGATTGGGTGGGTCTCAGAATACTCCGCGCTCCGTGTTGATCACTCACTAATCAGCTCGCCGTTCTCGCAGCGTGTGGCTTCACAGGGCTCGCCGCGGGCTACGCCATCGGCGTCGTTGGCGATGCTGTGAGTCAACTATACACCTGAGATCATCGTGCAATGTACTGATGCGATCGCAGTGCGTCCGAGCATACTTGTACGAATCGCGAGTATTCGTCTCCATGGTCCTCATCCTCATTTTCGCCGAGGTCATCGTGAGTCCCTCCTCCCGCCCCTTTTACACGCCTGGCCTTGGCAGTCTTGCTGATAGAGGAATGAGCAGGGTCTGTACGGCCTCATCGTTGCGCTGATCATGAATACCAGCGTTGGCGAGATGGTCTGCGGCGCTACATAGTCCACAGTGATATATCACCATGCATCGCTTGTCCTGCAGTATCTCTGCTTAACGGTTTGCGTCATGTGTTGACTCCTGGAGTACCACGGTATATGCCCTGATCGCGAGAGAGTAGTGTGGTGTTTCTTGCATACTCGCAGTGTTACTGTAGTTGTAGAGCCCCTTGTTTCTCAATCCTGTGCTACTCCCACTGCTGCTGGACGCATCCTCTGATTCAGCTGTTACAATGAGCTCACAACTCCCTCACCGGCCAGTCTGCATCATCGCCTCAGTGAAACACGGGTCTAACAGCCACATATAGCCTTGCAATACGTCGCACTGCGTGCGTTGGTGCCGATGCAATTGACACGATGAACGCCTTGGCGCAAGGGTGTTCAACGGAGATTAACATGTTGTCCGCTGTCAGTCATAGGAACGCGTCTCAGGCACAGCCATTGCTGCTCGCACATTGCACACTGCACTGCACACTTTTTGGCTGCACGCTGTACGCTGTATGCTGCACGACTAAATGTAATGTTCTCATGATCTCATATAATTGACGAGTGCTGTATCTTGACGACGGCTCGGTATACACTTCGCAGCTCTTTACCCTTCTTGGTCAATTCTTGAACGATTCTTGAACATACTCTTCTACTTTCTTGATTTCTCGCACCACGCCAACCCTCTCGAGATGCCTCGCGCTACACGGTACTCACTTTCCGCGTCTACTGCTGCCTCAGGCTCAGGCTCGAGTTCTGCATCATCGTCATACACCCGCTCCGAGCGCGAGCGCGGCTCGAGCTCTTCCGCCACCTCCCTATCACTATCGCAATCCACATCAACAACATCGCGTCATTCATCGCGCGAACGCAAAAAGGCCCGACCGCCAGCAAGCCCGAACGGGATATACGCCGTCGCCCACATCCTCGCGCGGTCTTCAGCCAAAGGATACGCTAGCGACGGGACGTACGAGCACCAGTACCTCGTTCGGTGGGAGGGTTATGGGCCGGAGGACGATACGTGGGAGATGCGCGGGACGTTGATGGTCGGCGCGGCGGCGCTGGTTAGGGCGTTCGATAAGCTCGGTGCGTTCGCTCTTCGCCTATCGATCTGGATGACGAGATGAAGAATATCGCTCTATCTCTATACTTTATGTTCTGTGCTGATGTTATGCTACGTGTTGTTCTACTTTGTCGGCCACGCAGAACACCCGTTCACGATCATAGGGCACCGCGGGATGAACCCGACGTCCTACCAGGTCCGGTACTGCTACGAATCACCATACCCACACGTACCGCACTCGCCGCTGAGCGAAGTGGAATGGCACACTCCGAGTGAAATGCGGTCCAAAATGGGTTTGTCGTTGGAGACGGTGACGGAGGCGATAAGGGAGTATAAGGCGGAGAAGGAGAGTTCGGTGGGACGACGGCGGAGTATGGGTGTAGGTGTGCCGCGGAGTAAGAGTTTGGGTTATATCGCTGGCGGTGGTGCTGGTGCTGGTGCTAGTCCGCGCGCGAAACAGATACAGAGCGGTGAGTCCTTCTCCGTAGTGATCACATATTTTCTAGTTTCAGGCGCGGCATGAGCTGATGATGCAATTTGATGTGATGTGATGTGATAGAGCGCTGTCTCCTGGCCATTTTGGACAGGGTGCGAATCCGGCGGAAATGCAAGGAAGGCTGCCAGAGACGGTCCGTGGTCCACTATCAGTATCTGGTCCGGTACAGAGAAGGCAGGACGATCAGGGAAGAATGGCTGTGGCGATATCGCTTCGACAAGGTATTTGGGGACGATGGTAGGGCGTATCTCGCAGCGTGGACAGAGCAGCAGAAACCCTCTGAATGTGAGTTTGCCTCCGATTCCTAGCCTTTCCCAATATTCAATATTTCGTAACGCTGATCACCTCTCTGGTTCTCTGCTGCTGCTGTCATCGTCGTAGCTGCCACCCCACCCCCTGTCAACGAGTACGAGCTGGAACGCCAGGCCAATATGGACGCCAACAAGGATCTCATGCGGCAACTGGGTTTATAATCTGCAATCTCGAAGAAGAGCGACCGTCATCTCTCGACCGAACACGTCTTTTTCTCGTTGTACAAATGCAAGTGGACATCATTGAACACGACAACAAGACCCAGACGAATTCTACATCATCCGCTAGTGGCTTGTGTGCTTTATGCATTGTGCCCAATAACATATGCAATTGTATAATGATGTATAACGCTGTACAATGCTGATAATGCTGATAATGTCCGTCTACAAATACAAAATGTCCATAAGGCCAATAAGCCCGATAGCAATGTACAAAGCAGCTACAACGACTACAAAACCCAAGCAACCGACAGCACAAGCATCGCAAAGACCACCATCCCTTTCCTTGGAAGATGGCTCATCTCTGCTCCACTGGAAGCACTAACGACAGCCGAGAGGTTGACAAATGTCGATCCGCACGCGTCGTTGATGCGCGTGATAGCCGCGGAGACCAGCGTGCTGTTGAGGGTGGTCGTATTGGAGGTGTACTCGGTGTAGCTGTTTACGAGGAGTGCAGAGCATTTGGAGCAAGTGGGTGTGGAAGTGGACGGGACGCTGCGTGGTGCAAGGCACGCATTGCGTTGATTGTCAGCGCTGCTGTAAAGTCACACTGTTTATATGGAACGAAAGGGTGCATCGAGAGAGAACGAGATCGGCTCGACTCACGGGATGCCAGCTGGAATTTGCCACAGATACAGATCGTCGGGCTGATCACTTGCCAGCGCTTCGAGATAACAGTACCTGCCCGAATCGGGATTGATGAGGGCTTCCGCTTCGCGCATCACTCGATAATTGCCGATCCCGTCCTGGGCTTCCAGCGCGACTTGTCGACTAGCCGAAATATCTGATCCGCAATTACCCTTACTTGATAAAGAGGAGAGTACGCCGGACATGTACGTATCGCATGTAGTGCCGTTTGGCTGCGGGGAGGACGTGTACGCTATGAGATCGTTGAGGGTGCTGTAGTTTCCCGTGGACAGGGCTGACGAGACGAGCGTCGCGTATGCTGTTGATGTCGTCAACAGAAGCGAGAATGGCAGGCAGGAGAGAAAGGTCGAGGAGGAAAGCAAGGTCGTGAGGTAGTTGACGCAAGAGGTGGAGAGCGCGTACGAGATCGAGAGGTCTAGGGGCGTAGGAACGGGCGAAGGCGCCGTCGTCGGTATCGTAGTCGGCGGTAGGGGTATGGTCACGTTCGTCGTCGTACTTGAGGATGAAGCCGAGCTGGAGCTGGACGCTGTTGTGGTCGCGGTCGCGGTGGTAGTAGCGTTGGCACGACGTTGGAAGGCCCAAGTGGAGCTAGACGCTATTCCCGCCTCGCCAGCGATGACGCCGTTGGACGCTATCCTGCTCGATTGTGCACATTCGACCGGAACTGAACTCCGACTTTCGACTGCTTGCCCAAGTGATGCTTCTGCTCTACTAAGCGTGAGACCAAGGACGAAGAGAGCGGTAGAGGCGAAGCCGAATCGCATCGCAGGGCGAGTCGCGCCGGCGTCTGCGTCTCAAGAATCAAGAACCAATCTTGCTAACGCAAGAGGGCGGGAAACTCGAGATTGTCAGGGTGTTGCTAGATTTGATCGAATCGAGTGCAAGAGGGCGATGGTGATTATAGAGCGTATATTTGGCGGTCGAGCTGTAGAAATGGGGAGAGAGGGAGGCAATTATAATGAAACGATTATAAAGTATTAAGGTGGGGCGATAGCGCAAGAAGCGTCGAGGGATAGTGGAAGAAGACGATGAGGGAAGAAGACATATCATCAGCGACTATTCTCTTTATCACGCATTCACAGCCCGGATCGCATCGCACAATGATACCACCAGACCAAAAACAGCGCTCGGTCCCTCCCATTTCTGTTCGCATCAACAGTCAAATGACGCCGCTTATGCATTTCCTACATTTGGGCCACTCTGGCCGATATCAGATCAAGGCACCGCGAGTTGAAAGGTAGCTTGGCAATCAGCTGTACCGGCCAAACACCTTTGACGCCGGAGCAGCCGTCATGTGTACTTGATTTGGACAAAGGAATCCCACTTGTAGCGCATATGATCGATCAAAGCACGGTCTGAGCGCACGTACCTCTAGTTATAGTTCTGGTCCTGCTTCTGCTTCTGCTTTTGATCTCTGTGTGATGCCTGTGTATCGAGGTGTTGTTGATGGGGCGGCTGCGCTGTGCTGCGGTATCTCGGTGGTTTGGCGAGTTGGTGATTCGGTGATGGTAAAGAGAGTATGTGCTGGTGAGCGTAATCGAGTTGGTCGTCGTAGATTGTGAGTGTATTTTTGGTCGTTATGATGTAGAGAATGAAGAATGAATGAAGGAACGAGATCCAACATCTCTCTCGCTTGTACCAGGTCATCGACGTAACGAGGTACACAATCCCACGCACGCATACCAAAGTCTGAACGCAGTCTGCACACTGTGCATTCTGGTAACCTACGTTCGCACTCGAGTAACGTAGGAATACACACGGTCGCTTGGAATCCTTCACCAGAGTTATCTCATATGCAGGAACCAAATAGCCCCTGGGGGCAATCATCGGGATGTGTCAGGGACAAGGAACGACTAACAAGGTATTCAGCATATATCTTGTTCCATCATTCCAGGCCTTTGGGTGCATAGTGCCACATCATCGGTAATTTACGGCGATATTTTCCCCCTTGACCGCCCTGCTCTGCAAAACGTTCTCCACCCTTGATCCCGTTGTTTGATTGATGGAGTAGGGTTGGAATAGATGAATTATCCTTTATCTTCAATTTGTCCCAATCATCTCTCCCCTTCCCTCCACTTTGCTCGTCCACCCATCCAGTCCACAACATCACGGACCCCACACCGCACCGCACACCGCACACCATGGCCAGGGGTAACGGCAAACCTGGGCCAAGCGCACATGGTCCCGACGCGAACAACAGCAACGCCAGCACAACACCAATCGACCCCCATCTCCTCTCGCTCGCAGCACACGTGCAGGCGCACCACGCGACGGTGCAGGCTCAAGCGCGAGCTCAGGCGCAAGCGCAGCGTGCAGGTGCAACTGCAGGTGGCAATGGTACCGCCGCCTACAATATCGACGGTCTCGACTCGCAAGCGCTGGAGATGGCTGGGCCCATCGATCCCGCTCTGTTCGCCATCGAGCAAGTGGTCAATGATGTCCGGAGAGGCAAATTGCGCCTCGACGACGCTGCAACATCCATGCAAGGCCCCTCATTAGTATCCGGTGCACCAATAGATCCGTCACCAGCGCATGCGGTGCAGTCAGGCGACTCACAATTACACCAAGCACCACACCCGCAGCACCACAACAACCTATCTCAGCATCCGACACCCGCCGATGCACAAGTCGGCATCGACGAGCACCAGATCCAGCTGGAGGACGAGATCGATCCGACTCTGCGGGAGATCGTCAACAGTCTTACCAATGCCCAGCAGGTGGGTTCTCGCTGCAACAGCATATGACTAGACTTGCTAACGGGATCTACCTGTAGTCATCTCATGTCGTCGGCCCAGGCCTATCTCACGCTCAAGCTGCCGCGGCCATAGGCGCCCACCTTACAGATGCAGAAGAGCGGGAACGGCTTCAGCACAGCTTACAAACGACTTTAGATGATCTTACCGAGGCTAGCTTCGGTGGGTCAAGATGCTGTGCGGTACACAAGACGCGACGCGCTGACATTGTATCTTTGCAGACTCTTTCTTCCCAAGTAACTACGTGCAATCGCCAAGTCAGAGCTACCTCAATCTCAATCATGATCCTGATGCCGAGCAGACACAGGACTCGGGCTCACAGGCGGGCCCATCGATGCTCCCGTCAGAGGTGTCTCGCTCCCCCTCCTCTCTACCTCCCACGACGGAAGGTCTGCCTGATGCCGACGGAGCGGAGAAACGAGGCCGTGGCCGACCCAGAGGGTCGAAGAACAAGCCCAGACCAGATCGCGCGCCACGTCCTCCCAAGCCTCCAAGACCACCTCGGCGGCCCAAGGGTCGACCACCGAAGATCCGCTCGCCTGAAGAACAGGCTGATTATGAATTGCGGAAGCAGGAGAGATCTTTGGGGATCAAGCGGCAGAAGGGGCGACCGCGGAAATTCCCTGGATACCTCGTTAGGGAAATGAGGTTGAAGAAGAACAGGTCAGAGTTCAATGAGCTCCTACGATCTTACGAGGGGCAGCCGGTCGACCAGCAGCTTGAGCTCGAGCACGGGCACGGTCAAGGGCACGACAGAGGGGACGGCATGGACATGGATGTCCAATTGGACATTGGCGACGAAGGGATGGACGGGGTGATGTCTGAGCTCGACCACCAACAAGCGTTTGAGTCGCACGACCACCATCATGGGCAACACGACGGTGTGCCCAATCAACACCAGCACCACGCTCATCCTCACGAGCAACTTCACCCAGACGTGCGACTGGATCATCTGCATCACGACCAGCCAGATTTCAGCGATTGGTCTGTACAAGATTCTCAAACGTTGCTCGAAGCCGTCGGCGTTGGCGTGGATGTGGAGGGGCACGATAATGGGATGGACGTGAGCGCGGAAGCTGCGGCCTTGCTCAGGTCGCACGCCGGTATGGAGGGGGTGTTTGGGCTGCCTCATGGGGTGCAATAAGCGAAAGTGTTGGGCAAGAGCGATGTGAGAGGATTCACGAGTAGATGCGCGGAGCGTGTGCGCCTTAGGTTGTAGCCATAGCTGCGGAGCCGTGACGGTCATGTTGTACTGTACGAGTATGTATGTTGTTTCTCCACTTCTGCGTGATAAGATGGTCTTGGCCTTCTATGCGTGAGCGGCCTGCGTCAGGCAGGAGATTAGGATATGGGCCATTCGGCTAATGCCGACCCGACCCTACACTTGCGCGCGGGCTAAGTGTTCGAGTATTAACTTACCGTATTTTGGTCAACGACAGACTTAGATAGCATTCGCTATCCCACTTGCATAAACCGCAGTGTCGACAAGCAACCAACTCGAACGCAGGACAGAGCACAAACCACTAGACGCAAGGCAACAGAACAGCTGAACGACACCACCAAAACGAATAACATAACATCGGTACAACAGACAAGAAATAAGAGATACAATACAAGAGACAAGAGAGAGAACGATGTCAGCCTACGGCGCAATCTCCGCCCCAGCAGGCGCCGTGATTCTGCCGACACTATCGTTTCCCCTCCCCAGCAGCGGCGAGAAGGAGGAGGAGGAAATGCTGGTGACCTACCCCGTCTCAGGAGCTGAGGCGCCTTCGGAGATGCTTAGGATTCTTTATGATATCTTCGTTGCTGAGTTGGAGAGTGAGTGCTTATTTACTTGGTTCACTAGTGATGCTCCTCCGCAACACCAGTGGATGGGAGAGTAATGACCTGCGCTGACGCTCTTCTTCTGCTCCTGCTCTCTCCTGCTCTCTCCTGCTCTCTTCTACTCTCACTCTCACACCCACGCCTCGCTAAATTGCGCTCCGCTCCGGCACGCAGGCGGAAAGACATACCCCCAAGAAGGCCCCATGACATACGAAGCATTCATCGCCTACTTCTTCGGCGCTACGACGATCGTAGGCATCATCCAGCCCGCGCAGGGGGGGATCAAGGCTAGTATTGCAGAAGCCAAGGGTGCCAGTTCCTGGGAAAAGGTTCTTGGGGGATGTTATTATATGTGCGTGGAGTATACCCTCTCCTGCTGGTGCTAGTGCGGCTGCTTGGCTGCCCAGCCTTGCTTGTTCGTGGTAGAGCCGGGGTAGAGAAGGTGGAGCTGTGGCTGATTGAGCTGCGCTGATATGTACTTGGCCATCTGCAGAAAACCAAATTATCCAGGAAGGAGCAGTCACGTACGTTCCCAGTTCCTCCTTATCATTTCCTAACCGCTGTGTCTGGCCATACTCCAGTCACAAGCTAACGACGTTGATATATCGCAGAATTGCGTACGTCCCAACACTGCTCCACCTCTCTACCTCTCTGCCGTACACCTAACAACGCAAGCACCGCGAACCGCACAACGGCAAAGCACAACGGCAAAGCACAACAGCGCTGACCCATCCACCGTCCGCCGCAGAACGCAGGCTTCATCGTACCTCCTGCGCAAAGAGGCAAGAAACTAGGTCTTGCGCTCGGTAAGAGTTATCTCCAGTACGCGCCGAAATTGGGGTATAGGGGCAGTGTCTTCAATTTGGTCTACAAGAGTGAGTCGGGCTTCGTCCCTGTCATTCGTTATTCGTCATTCTCGACTACCGAGAGGACCGAGATAGCTTGCGCAGCTCAAGCGGCTCTTCCGATACGAGGATGAGATTGTGCGCTGACTGATTACCGTAACTCTTGTCCCTTCGAACCATTTTGTCGCATCTACTCAACACTAAAACCGCTCCGCCATCGCCCTTTGTCGTCTCAGCCAACCTCGCCTCGCTCAGGATCTGGGATCAGCTAGGCTTCCAGCGCGTAGGACTGATCCCCGCTGCAGGTCGGCTCAAGGTGGGGCCGAATGGGGAGGAAGAGTATGTCGATGCGGTCGTAGTATGGAAGAGCTTTGTGGAGTAGCCTGCTGGCATCGAGCGTTGGCTGTCTACTTACAGGAGGTCACGCACGCGAAGAAGGTAAAGATTGTCATCAATGCATAGCATAGCAGCCCCTGTGCTACATCTACTTTGGTCAAGATCTATAACGCTGTCTTCCGCTCAATAATCGGGGCCGCTGACTTCTCCTCGCCCTCTCCTGTCTCTCCGCTGGACAGCTTGGCCGAAGGCTCGGGCTCAAGCTCAGGCTCAAGGGGCTTGAAGATAGTATCGCGATAGAACTGCAGTTCCCGTATACTTGCGCGGATATCGTCCAGAGCTCTGCAATTGACAAAATGATGATGAGTGGTGCGCCACGAGTCAAGCCATGCGACCGCGTCACGATACCTGACGGAACAGGACACAGGATGTAGTGGGACTCGCACGCACCGATGTGAGATTTCCTCTGTACGCGATTCCTGCTCTCGCGCCCTGATTGACGGGTACCACCGCTTACATATCTCCTTGACCGAGCTGACGTCTGGTGCGGGTGGGCGTGTGCGAGACGATCGATTGAGAGATAGGTACAGAAGTAAGTGTGCCGGATCCATCAGCGAGGTCTTCGTGAAATGTGAGAGGTAGTGCTAGAACGCACCGACAATCCTGTACGAGAGGTGTTTCATCACTTCCGGCATGCCGAGGAGGAGGAACCTGCGAGGCATAGCATCCACGATCAGTACATCAACGACGTGATGAGAACATGAGATTGTGCGCTCTTCCTCTTCGGGCCCAAAAGAGCAGTCCGGACAAGATCGCATGAAACGACGGGCGTCATGCCGTGCGAAGAGAGAAAGAGAGAAAGAAAGGAAGAAAGTAAGGAGCAGGACTCGTACTCACCGCATGTCAGCATGAACAGTACTCCCAGCCAACAACCCCGCCCCCCTCTCTGGAATCCATTTCTGGATATAATCCAATACGAGCCTCGTCACTTCCTCGTACGAGTGGGGCGAGGACAGACAGGAGTCTATCAGGCCTGTTTTGCCGTGTTGGTTCAGACACCATTCGCCCATGCTGCGGATGTGGAGGTCGGGGGTGGGCGCGAGCATACCATGTCATGCGAGGATGTGTGAGTAGGAAGGGAAGAAGGGGAGACGGGGATAGTTGCATCAGCATTCATCATTGAGAGCCGCAACTCTAGCCCGAGCCGATCGAGATTCGAGCTAAGACGCTCATGGAGCTCAAGCAGGAAGCAGGACATTCAAGAGACTGCTCGACCCACCCGTCCAGAACATCTTTAGGCGTATTGATCACATAGCTGATCCCCGCGTCCACAGGCCGCAGTCGACCATCAGTGATGATCACCGCTATTTCGATTATCCGATCGTTTAGGAAGTCCAGGCCGGTCATCTCGCAGTCGACCTATCGATCGGTGATGATTTGCGTTGCGCGTTCAAACATCAAGATATGTACCATTGCGCCAACATCGAGTAGACGGATCGACGGAGTGACGGAATGGTCACAGGCGAGGCGAAAGGCAGGTTGAGCGAGGATAGGAGGAACAGTTCAGCTCTAATCAGCCAGCGCACTAGCGAGAGAGATCGCATGAAATCACTCACCCAGACCAGCGGTCCATCGTCGTATGTCAGCGGATCGGCCGACATGTCTCTTTGTGTCTTGTCTAGGCGAAGTCAAGACTTGGATGTGCGAAGATCGAAGGTAAGCACGACTGATTCGCCTTTGATGATGTTCGACAGAAAACGTTGCAGGAAGTGGTGGTCCTCCACAGGCAAATCACGCGTTTCCCGCCGGAACAGCGTGCAAGCTACTATTCGAGTACCACTAGCACTACTGATCTTTCACTGGTCCGATGGATATGACCAAACTCCGGTTCTACAATGACCTCACATCAACTAGTCTCCGTAACACAGATGATGCATAACACGCAGGCAAACCGGGACGAACAGCTAGTCTCAACATTATGTACGAAATAAACAAATCGTAGACTATCGACCACCACCTTGACCACCCATGAACTGCTGAGCCCTGTAGCGTGAATCCATGTCAGCGCAGATCGGACCGATTTTGTGGTCACTGCTTCCGAGGCATACTCACAGGTCGCGAAGGCTTGGGTCGTTGGCTAATTGCGACATGTCAGGCATTCCACCGCCGCGCTGCATGTTGTCGGCCATGTTGCGCAGTGCGGGGTTCTGCATGAGTCGCTCAAGTCCGCCATTGGCCATCATCTGCTGTGCCCTGTCACAGCCAGTGTATCAGCACTGTGCATCATCGCTCAAGCCGCATTGCGGAGGGCAGGGGACTTAGACCGATGACACGAGGTGAACACTCACATAGCCATCATTTGCGGGTTCTGCATCATACCCGCCAGATCGGGCATACCACCACCACCACCACCGCCGCCGCCGCCGCCCGCACCACCAAGCATGCTAGCCAACGCGCTGAGATCGGGCATACCTCCCGCACCGGCGCCAGCACCAGCACCAGCGCCAGTAGGCGGTTCCCTGTCCGCTACGGAGTTGGAGGACGATTCGGCCAATTTGGACTCGGCAGTAGCCAGGGCGTTCTTCATATTTGCGTTTGTGGGATCGAGGCGCAGTCCGCGTTCGTACGCTTCTACCGCGGCGGCGTACTCGCCGAGCGAGAATTGCGCGTGGCTACGATAAGCGTACAGAGTATTAGCTTGAGCTGGTTGTCTTGAATTCGAGACAAAACGGAAACAGGTGGGGGTTGCACAGATCGTAACTAAGCTAGTCCCAAGAAGTGAAGCGTAGATCACACAGCGCCGGAAGGTATCCGCGATATGAGATAGACATCAACTCACCCAAGACGGGAATAGGCCTTGACGAACGAATCGTCAATCTCAATCGCGCTCTCAGCATCCTCGACGGCTTTCTCATGCTGGCCGAGCCCGCCCCACGCCGCGGCGCGATTAGAATAGTAGACGGGGTTGGTACCGCAGACCTTGATTGCTTCGGTGTACTGCTCGATGGCGGAATCGTATAGTTTTTGACCCATAAGCTGGTTTCCCTTGTTCTTCAGCGCTTCCGCGCGCGCCTTGTCTTCCTCCGAGCTAGAGCTCGCTCCGGCAGGAGCAGCAGGAGCAGATGAGGAGGCGGAGGTGGAGGGCGCAGAAGTGGATGCGGATGCGGACGCGGATGCATTACCGGACGAAGACTTGGCTTTGGTCTTGAGGAAGACGTCGAGGATGGAGAGCAACGATGCGGGCTTGATGGAGTACTGCTCGAGGTCCTCGGACGAGTCGGGATCAACCCCGAATGACTCGGCGATACATTGCACTTCCCATGATCATCAGCTCCAACTGATGCTAGGACGAGGGTAGACTCACCGGCAACTTCCAACGACTCTTTGTCGTCCTCCTTCACCGTCCCGTCCTGCGCCGACGTGCGCAGGAAGTCGATACTACAATCGAGCAAAACGACGAGTCAGCGCGCGCTCAATCATACCTACCCAATTTCGTTTATCCGATCATGAATGGTGGTGTAGTGCAGCACTCACATGTTGAATACCAGCTGTTTCTTCCTCGCGTCGGCCATCTTGTTTGCTAGTCTTCTTTGTACGAGAATAGTTTGAGTAATGCAATGAGGAGTAAGATCTACTGGTCGACCGACATCTACAACGTGGAATGGACTGGAATGAGTGGACCACTGCGTAATGCGGGGATCCAGTTTGCAGGGTCATTCCACGTGGAGCGGTAGCAAGTGGCACTTAACTTCGTGCGGAATGATGACCAAACATGTGTGACATGGCCACCAGTACAACGTATACAACTGCACAGCACACTAGCGCATCATCTCATCATGCCTTCCCGTCCTACAATCTCCCATCTGCGCTACGCATCTCTTCCTCCCTCTTCTCCCTCCGCGTGACACCTCACTGTGGTCGCTATATTGTGTCTCAACCCCAAGTTTCGACAGGCTCTTGATCGATCTTGATGCCAAACATACTTGCCCAGAACTACGTTTGTAAACACGTCCATCAGTACATCAAGTCGAATCACCCAGGTAGCCCAAGTAGCTAAGCAGTGTATCAGCACGCTCACCTGTGATAGAGCAAGCGGATTAGACCCGTTGAAGTCGTCTCCCGGGAACGATCCAGGGGTGGGATTCATCGATGTAGGCGGGACAGTTATTGGCGCAGGGAAGGCTTGCTGCTCCGCCCCTGGTCCTGCAGTATCTCCTCCTACCGGTCTGTCACTGTTTGAATCCTCCATAACAGTCTGGAACAGATTCGAAGTAGGATTGGCACTGGGAGTCGAGGTGAACGGCGCGAACATCATGTTCTGCATCGCCACTTCCGCCTGGCCTGTTGCTGAGGGCGCTGCCGCGTTTGACGTTGACGGCCCGGCCGGCAGCGGCGTCGCTGCATTCGGTGTCGCCAATGTGCTCAAAGATCTGTAAGGGCCGAAGGACGATTTGGGCAGGGCACCTTCCATTGTGGAAGTTTGAGGTGTTGGGCTGAACAGTTTCGGGTCAGGCCACGGGATGTCATATGGATGCTCGAAGTTTGGCTTCGTGGCGATCTGCGGAGAATTGCGCTGTTGATGCGTCGCCGCTCTATAAACGTTGCGTGTCAGCCGTAACACCAGATAAACATGCATTGATTGCGCACTCACTCGACGAGCTTTTGCAGCCGTATCAGTCCCTGACACAGGTCAGCCTGCACGGGATGTGCCGCATTCCAATTGCCGAGTCGGTTGGCGAATACGGCGATAGCGCCTTTGAGGTCCGCCTGACATATGGATGAGTACAGGATCCCATGATGGTGTGATAGCAACCTACTATACACTTCTCCGCGAGTTCCGTCCCAGGTTGGCGTATCGCCAAGAACGCGCAGACCGCACCTGCTTGGAAAGCCTAAATTTCACCATCATGAGCTGATGGCTTGACGCAACCTCTGGAATGCTCACTCGATAAGGCATAGACCAGAAAGTCCATCCCAGACTGCTCTTCGTATCCGCCATAGTCCTGTACGCCGTCAACACCTTGTGTGCAGCTTGAACACAGATCTCTGTCGACTCAGGATACGCCGAGGGATTCAGTCGGAGATAGGGTCGGTGTAAAACCAAGCTGCATCGCGCAGAGACGGTGTGAGTTTCAGTCTTCCTTGAAATTGATAAGATGCACCCACATCAGCGTCCAAGTCTTCATACAAAGGCCCAATGTCTGGTTTAGCGTTTTCCTGGCCCTGGATTTGATCAGGAACTCGGTCGTCGCATCTGGATCAAATCGCATTCCGAGCGGAAGGTGCGAATACCAAGAGCTGACATCTTCTGCTAGACGTATAGCGTCTTGGTATGTGCGTTGCACCGCTTCTTCTTTCTGAGATCCAGCAGCAGCCTGGCGTTTATCCTGGTCGGGAGGCGGAGGAGAGAACCAACCATGTGCCGATGACCGACTGAAACGTCTGTCGACGTGGAACATCCGATCGAGCAGCTCGAACGACGGGATGGTCAATTGGTAATAGGCCGCATGATAGGTTTGCTCTGTCGTCTCATTCGATAGGACATTTGAAGGCGGAAGCAAGAGCTGCGCGCTTCCTGGAGCATCCGACAGGTTTTCGTCCGTTCGATCTTGTGGCAAGTTACACGTGTAGTAGCTGATCACGCTTGGTCGACCGAAGAAGAGACACAACATGCACTCAAAGCCCGCAATAGACCACCTGCGCGATGTCAGTACTTGCATAGCTCATGGTAAGGGTCGGCTCACCATACCCGCCGACGAATTTCTGCCTCGCGCATTGAGCAATTTGGGTCCAGTTTCAGCGGATCGATGTGGAGACCCAGGGCGATGGCCTGCTTAATGACGAGACCGATCGTCCCCCACGCGTCTGCAGCGCGTTCGCTCACCAGACTATCTGATCAGCAACAGATGGGTAATACGACTCACAGGTATACCGCAGTAAGCACCTGTGTCATAAAGATGGTTAGCGTTATAGCGTTGCTCCGGCCGCGACACTGGAACTCACCTGACAATGTATCGCTTGCAAGGTTGGATTAGCCAAGAACGAACAGAGACGCAAGGCCTGATAAGCAGCGGACACTGCGAACGGCTTCAGCGATGTAATTCGCTTTCATATACTCACGATACAGTTCGCTCTGCAACCTGCTGCACGTCAGATCGTTGGGGTCTCGTTCGAGGTCTCCGCGACCTTTGGCTTGCTCTGCCACTTCCCGATCGGGATGACCGAATATCTCTGCTGTCGTTGCCCGCATGACGCAGCCTTGACTGTCAGCTCTATAAAGGAGGAGGTTCTACTCACCAAGCGCGCAGACCATGAGATAGACAGACAATGACGACAAGGGAACGTTCATCTTCTCCGCGGAGGACATGGCGAAGAACCGGGAATACTCTGAGTGAAGTGTAGGACTTAAGCAAATGGAATGATCAGCCCAGGTTTGTTATCGTCCTTCACAACAGAGCTTACAGGTGAAACGGTTGAAAATAAGCCGCATACCCTTCATTCCAGGCTGCCCAGAGTCTGCGATAGAGGTTAGCGCCTGTATCACTCTTCTACTCACAATTCTGACTCCTCCTTGTTCGGAAGCAAGCCTATGACTTCGGCGCCAAAGTTCTCATGATTCCATATTGTCGTGAAGGGAAAAGTTTTTCGCATGTCGGGAAAGACCCCGGTGAACGCAACGTCCTCCGGAATGGACAGGAGTTCTCCATCGCCTTTGCTGATGGCAAGTTCGCGGAGCTGCCGGAGACTTAGCAATCGTACACGATACTCGGACTGGCACTCACTCTACGAAGCATGGATTTGCCCGACGACGCTCCGAGGAAAGTCTTTCTCCCTGCTCGATCATAAGCCATCTCCTCTCCAGGTAGCAAGTTGGTGTCGTAAGGCTCGGTCCGATAATCGTCCGCTCCCTCGTGTGCATCTACGTCCACGGGCGAGCCGATTGACTTCCGCGCTCCTCCTCCTCCTGGGTAGGTCGTTGGTGCACCGGCAGAATCACATGCGCCTCGATCCCCACTTGCTGTTTCCGCTTCCGCAAACTTTGCCTCGTCTACTCTGAAGCGCGCGTAGCGATCTACGATGACTTTTCGCTTCTTGCTATCCGAACTCTCCTCAGAACTCTGCCGTGCTGCGTTGGGTGCCGGGGCACGCGGCGGAGCACGCTGGCGAAGCTCTCGGACGACCTGTTCCAGTTCAGCAATCCGGCTACGAAGGCGGACAGTCTCGGAGACCTCGGGGTTGTTCCTGTCGATTGATCAGCAGGCTGTTCAGGAAAGGCCTACTCACATATCGGTCGCGTCATCAATCTCATAAACGCATGTGCCAGTCTATTTTGTACATCAGCACGAGCTCCCTAT
Source organism: Cryptococcus sp. GC_Crypt_5 (assembly GCA_026538355.1). Taxonomy (NCBI): domain Eukaryota; kingdom Fungi; phylum Basidiomycota; class Tremellomycetes; order Tremellales; family Cryptococcaceae; genus Cryptococcus; species Cryptococcus sp. GC_Crypt_5. Next base: position 158,351 of record JALPBZ010000011.1, read on the forward strand.
GTAGACTCTCACTATTCCAAGTGCCCGGCATCGGCCACAAGGTCGCAAACGGTCACACTGATATCATTGTTAGCGAAGAAGCCTTCAAGGCCTTGAGACTGTTGTTGTTCTCACCTTCCTCTTGTGATTATGGCACGGCACACAACTGCGTATTGTCCTGTTTCTCTTCCTCTTCCTATGGTCAATTTTGCCATCCGCATCGACGTCGAAATCCATTCCCTCCTCATGCAATTCAGTCTTGACCGAGATCAAGTGGTCCGAGGGAGATTTTCTATCTAACTCGTCGCGATCGGCTGTGTTCGGTCGAGACGCCTCGGCTTCGTCCGTCCCCTGTTCGCTTGCTGTGCCGGGACGCGCTCCGAGGGGTTCGTCGCTGGTCGAGGACCCGGCCATATGCCTCTCAATCACAGGTGGAGCGGTGCTGGATGAACCCGTTTGCGGAGGAACACTTTGCCAGCTTTGCCAATTAGGCACACCTGCGTTCGGGGGTAGCGCAGTCTGACCCTCTGTGAAACGTGAAGCAGATCGGGGTTCTCCAGTATCTGCTGGTTGTCGCCGGCGCGGTATACTGCTATATGGATATGGCTGCTGCTGCTGCTGCATGTCAGGAGGGATAGAGTAAGCGGGTACACCGTAAGTGAACCGATTCGAATCGGACAGCGGCGGCTGTTGTTGAGCTGTCATCGGATAAGTCGGATAAGAAGCCTGTTGATAGTGACCTTGGCTCGGGTTCTGAGGGTTGGAGAACGGTCTGGCGAGAGGCAGGTGATTGAATGGGTCATGCAAGTTACGCTGTTGAGGTGGTCGGAATGAAGATGGTCCCGCTAGAGGTTGGTATTGACCATACTGTCGATAGTCGGCTGGCAGAGGGGTCTGTATGGTCTGCGGAAAGTCCCTATTCTCGTCCTTGTTCCGTGAACCGCCAGCAGCATCTTGCTGTGCACCACCAGGCATCTCGATCTGCGACCGTCGTGGCAGGCTTCCAAGTGTTATGGAGGAAAGAAGCAATGGTGAAAGAGAAGAGGGAAGGTTGAGTTGAATCGTGAAAGAGCCCTAAACCGTGTACGCTGTTACCCAGCGACGTAATGTGTCAGCGACGATCGAGGCTGCGGATCTCGAGCGCAGGAATAACTCAATGGAATGAATGGAAGACGAAAGTGAAAAGGATGAATCATGCTCAGAGGCACTAAAGTCAAGTTGAGCATGTGTTCCAACGAACTCACCTGTGATAATCTATCTTCTGGTCTATGCCCGATTGGTCACTCACTGGTCACTGGGTACCAGTACCAGTGATAGGAAATACGTGTGCGCAAAGCTGCGAGTCATGCGTGTCATGCGTATGCGAGTTCCTCCTATGCCTGCAGCGTGAAGCATGCAGCGTGCGACTCCCCGTTTTAAGGCTCTTAATGGGCCCGGGATAGCAGACTAAGTATCCTGTAAACTGATACTCGCACTTGCCAGCAGGAGATGACTTGGTTGTGATACCACGATTGCGCAAACCCCGATTGGTGCCGTAATGGATTAAAAGATTACGACGCCGGTTTATCACGTACTGATGGTTCCAGTTACTACCTGGGTTGTACGAGTGCCGAAAACCGGTGGGAATGGGGATGGAGATGGCCGATGGATCTGTGGGATCCCAGTTGTCCGAATGACACTATTACTGATACTAACGAGAGCGCCGCGGGGTCGGCGTGGGAACACTCCGATACCCTTTGGCGGTGCTGTGATAGAGCCAAAAGCGGCTAGGCACAGAGAGGGTTCTCCGTTGCGGGAAGCGAGTGTTGACGAATGCCAGGAACGTGCAGGAATGGGAATGACTATCAAGTCTCAAGTGAGGCGATACCAATCATGGCATGGAGGTGGGAGGTGCACGTGTTATTGCGACTGAAATAGCTAAGCAGTCATGTGGGGCGGTGTAGCGCGCGGGAGGTTGGTGAAAGAAGGGGAGCAAGTGTGCCGAGGGGTCACAGGCGTTGTCGCTATCTTGACCGAGCTGTGAGCGAAGCGTTTCCTGTGCAGGTTGTTTGCGAGAATGACTGGGATACCATGTACGACGACGAGGACGAGCAGCTTGCTATTGGGCGTGGCGTAGTGATATTAGGAGTGGGAATGCGGGGCGGGGATGTGCAGTAATAGATGATGATGACAGAGTGACTAGCTTAGTCTCAGGAAGCCCTGAGAGATAACAGGCACCGATCCAGGATCGTGTACTGTGCTGTACGTTAAGCACCAATCATTCGTCACCATCCTATCGATACTATCGTTATATTCAAGCATGTATAACAGTTTACAAGCTTTATGCGTCATGGCGAAAGCAAGGCAAGCAAGTCAGGCAAGCATACGGGTGGTCGATGTGGCCAGAACGCCTCCGCCCACTGCCCATGCCCATGCTGCTCAGGCTGCCCATGCTGGCAGGTGGAGGGGCTGGATGTCCGGGCTGATACCGAATAACATCTCCTCATATATCTCTGTTCCAGCTGTCTATTGAGAATACTGAAAACGTCGCTATGGACTGATGATATGTATAGCACATCCTCGCTCCTCGCTCCCCGCTTCTCGGCCTGAAGAAGACCGCAAAGATGCCTCGCTCACTCTGTAGTTCGCTCACGCTGGTACTAATTCTGGCAGCGGCACACATGGCCAATGCCCGAGTGCAGCTTTACGGAAGCTGCAACGTGACCAACAACCACCTGGACGCGAACGACAAAGCGTTCATAACGGACTGCGACTCGTTCGGCTGTGAGTGCCCGCCCGTGTCCGTGTGATCGTCGCAAAGTGTGTCTTTCTGATAGACCTACTCGGATTCGAAATCGACCACAGATTGCGCGGCGAACGGGACGTGTCTCCCGCGGGGATGCAGGTGGGCTATCTCGATTCTACAGTCTACCATTGATCTCGTGATCTCGTGATTTCTGATCTGACGCACGCGTCTAGGCGGGACGAGTTCGTCCTTACTTCATTACTCGACGCCTCGATCCCTGCGCCCCCACTGTGCACAGCAGGCACGTTCTGCCCCGACGACGCGTCCGGTTGCTTAACCCTGGTCGAGGTCGGAGGGCAATGCCAGCTGAACAGGGATGGTGCGTACCTACGTCGAGATGATCGCAGACCGTCAACGCTGATTGCATAAACGCGATCGTTGTTCGCCGACGGCCAGACGAATGCGCTGCGCCACTCAATGCATTGGTCGTGGCGAACCCGTACGGCGAGCCAGAAGGCGACGGCGCGATATGTCTACTGGGCGCGTGCATGTGGGCGAACATGACCCTTGGCGGTACGTGCGTGGCGGAGAGTACCGTGAGTCACTTGGCGACGACAGAGGCGACAGAGGTGAACTAAGGCGACTGAGTGGGGTGTACTGATTCTGCTTCAGACATATATCGGGTACGATGTGTCGGGAATGAGCTTCTCGAACGTCGTTACGAGGGATAACTGCATAGAGGGCCAGGGGTACTGCGTGAGTTGCGTCACTTGTCCCCTCATACCAGATTATCTTGTGTGTTTTGTATGAGCTCGTGCATGATAGAGAGAGTGCTGACGGGTAGTAGGACACAACGAGCAATACGTGCCAAGCACTCGTGGTTCTAGGAGCAACATGCGCAGAAGACAGGCAATGTCAATCGGTGAGTGGCACATGTCCGATCCTCAACCCTCTTTCTCTCTCTTCCTCCTTCTTTCTCCCTGTTTCTCCTTCCTGCTCCAAATGGTTTGCAGCACTGCCACCTATTTCCGCTGTACCTACGACAATAGGATTGTCGCTGATAATGTATGTGATTGACAGTACAACTGTCAGAATGACCTCTGCGCCGTACCGCCCGAAAGCGCAGTGCACGTTGCGAAGTGGGTGTATGCGGTCGTGGGCCTCGGTATTGGTTTAGGTATGTACCATCTCCTCTCTGCTCTGCTCGCCTCCTCTCCTCATCTCTAGTCTGCTGGTGCTACAAAGCTGCTCGACACAACGGACTCCATCGACCCAGCTCTGCTTGCATCTCGAGTTCCACGTTACTGATGTTGGCATGGTTTAGGGATGATCGCGATTCTCTTTATATTGGTCCTGATGCATCGGCGAGCACAGGAATCGCACCGGATAATGCTCGATGACTACTACAGAGAACAAGTAGCGTGAGTCCCATCTCCGCCCGCCTATCATCCCATTCCCACTATCTTATCAGCTTACCCCGTACCCTGCCCGCCCCTCTTATATTGAGACGTCGAGACGCACTGAGCTTAACCACGTCAACGTCCGCACGCAGATACCGTAATTCCATTTTGTCGTTCCACTCTGCTTTGGCTGGGAAGGACAAGTATACGTCTTCGCTCTCTCGCACATTCAGCGATCATAGCGATGCGACTCTCGCCGAAAAGCGCTAGGTCCCACAACTGCCAACTTCTACAAGAAACGAAGATATTCGGCGCCCTGCGCCCTGCGCAGGCAGCACGATCTCATGATAGTCCTGGCATTGTACATCCATGCATCCATGCATTGTATCTAGATTTGTTGGCTAGGCTTCTTGACTCTTTTGACACCTCAGGCTCCCACTGGGTCTTGCGTTGAAGAGCGCACTTGATTCGACCCAGACATTGATCCCCTCTAACCCCTCCACCCCTCAATCCATCAACCCAACAGAACATCAGAACATCCGCATGACTAGACCGCAGCGGCAGCAGGCTTGAACTCCCCGGCTGATGGGTCCAGCTTCTTCTCTCCAGCGCCTGCACCATTCGTCGCGCCAAACTTCTTACTGACGTTGAACCCTCCCGTGATGCCGTTCGGAGCGCCCGCCGACGGTTTGTTGAATGGCGTTGTTCTCGTCGGGAACGTTGCGCCGGTCTTCTTCCCATAAATTGACGATTTGGGTGTGGGCCGGGAAGCTGGATGAGAAAACTTGCAATCGGCTAATCAAGCATCGGTATTAGCATGCTGCGCTTGCTGACTTGGTGAAACACACTCACGCCTGGTACACCTCTCGCCATAACGACACGCTACGGCCTTTCGCGTATCATCCAAAGCACCGTCCATCAACCCTTTGTGAGTCATGACGACCTCGACATCCCCGTCCCCATCCCCATCCTCGTTATCAGAGCTAGGCGCAGGCGCGTTGGCCAGCTTCTCCTTCTGCTCCTTTGCCGCTTTAGCGGCCGTGAGTGCCGGAGGAGGAATGGCGGCGCCTGACTCGTCTTCGTGTCGGAACGCACACGTGGGATTTGTGCAGTTGAGGTATTTGCATAGCAGACGGCTTGGACCGGCCGAGTCGCCTACAATGGTACGGGATTGGTCAGCCGATGCAGATTCCTGCGAAATGAGGTTCGCCAGCTCACCTAAAGCCGCAGCAGGGCTAACATGGCTCTTGACACACTCTGCATCCTTGCAATCCTTCTTGTCCTCGCATGCCTCTTCGCTCAGAACCATTCCGGTCTTCTCGTCTGCGACAGGACTAGGATGACTATACGGACATCGAGCGTTACTGCAGCCGACCGAGTATCGACACAGAGCTGTAGAAGTGGGTTTGTCGGGTATGGGTCCAAGTGTGCTGTTGGTTTTCGGCGTGATGGCAGAGACAGAGTGCGAACCGAGCTTTGTACCGTGAGGCACCTTGACGGGAGGTGGTCTGGCCGGACGCACTGCTGTAGGTGCTGTCTGCGGGATTTGTGTTGCTTGCCGCTCCTGCGCTCTCATCAGTATGACAATTGGTGAGGTTCCAACGACAGTGACTCACCTCGGCCATCTGCTCCATCATTTGTCCCATTTGCGCCATGCTCGCCTGCATCATCATCATCTGCGCCATCATCTCTTGCTGACCCGGCGGCATGAACGGTTGACCGAACGGCATCATGCCTGGACGGAAGTTCTGCTGGAAGCCTGCAGAATGGTGATCGTCAGCTGCGCTATTGTCATTAGTTGGCGTTTCAGCTCACCCATTCCGCCCTGACCGCCGAATGCAGGCGGATGCGGTCGACCAGCGCCCATACCCCTCACTTGCATACCCTGGCCCATACCTCGCGATCCGAAACCAGGCCCTCTATTGGGTCCAATCCTATCCGCAAGACTTCTTCCTTCCGCTCTAGGCCCAGACGGGGCAGCGCCCACATCAGATAACCGCTTCTTGTTCTGACCATCCTGATTTGATTCGGACAATTTGCGTTTCTCTGACGCCGGTTGGGAAGAGAGTGGCGCTAGAGCCGTATTCAGCAGGCGCGAGCCTGCTGGAGCTGCTGGTGGAGCGCGATGTTGGATTGTGGGTGAGGTCGAAGGGGCGGATGTGGAGGTGGACGAGCTGGTGATGGCTTCGGCTCTGTCGAAAAGCCAGTCGAGGAATGCGGGGTCTACAAGTTGATGCGTCAGCTCGCTGCGAGGTGATTTTGCGACCAGCATAGCTAACCGAAGTCAGATCCGACCAGATCATCCATTTCCGTCTGGACTCGGTCTGCGACGTATGTCAGCTGACGCCTCATATCCTACGGATCAATGCAGCTGACCTCGTACACTTCCGTTCGCTGTGGTGGTATGACACGATCAGCACTGACGATTGCGTTTGAGGAAGAAGAGCGAGCTCACCTAAGAGAACCGAAATATACTCCGCCATGACATTGTCTACGATCAATCAGCTACTTTCCGCCGACAATGGACGCGATAGCTGAGCTGAGATATCAGGACATACCATCTGGCTCGGCCCATTCTCTCCTTTCGAGCTCCTGCTGGATCTCGCCCTGTCCACACGACGAATCAGCTCGTGCTCGTCTGACACCGCTGTGCGGGGAAGGGTTGTTCCAGAGCTTACCTGCAGACGAGCGGACTGCTCCTGGTTGAGCGATAGTTGGGACATCGTACGTTCGGTTTTCCCTTTTCAGTGCGCGACGCGGTAGGTGACTTGCTAAGTAAGGAGGAACAAGCTCGGACGAGTCGATATATTGGTAACAAAGGATTGAACGCTCATATGCTGCAGGTGCTACAAGAACGTCTATGATGCATGAGTGAGAGTGGCAAAAAGCCCGAAACGCCGTCCTCCCACTTAACACTAAGTGGGATTACTACTCAAATAAGCTGTTTAGTCGGTGATCACCGCTGCCAAAAGTCATTCCGGGTATGTTTCATGCTTCATGTCCAGACGCGTTCGAAAGCTGCTTTCGACGATCACCTCTAAGACTCTACAGTACTCGTGCAGCTACACTGAAGTACAACTCACAATGCAGGACGACTTCCACTCTCTGAGCAAGGTGTGTGGCGACTATACTGTCTGATGGTGCACAGCTGACAGACGTACAGGGCGTATTCGTCATTCCCTTCCATCCGTCAGGTATGCCTCCCTACGATTCAATTCTTCAGAGCTGACATTTGGGGTTCATAGACGAGCCAGTAGCCGGACCGTCTAAGCGCCAACCCGTCAACCGGCTGTACTCAGATACTTTGGAAAGATATGAGCAGGCCCACGCCGTGAGTCATTACCGTACGCATATAGTATGCCTCGGAGACATGCTGATTTTGCTCGTTACCTGTATGGTGATAGGCATACGAAGCGGCCCGAACGGCCGAACAGCTCGACGACATAGCCGACTGGCTCGAACGATGCTCTGCTCCTCCCGTACTCAAGCGGTCTACACCGATATACAGACTCCCTGTTGCCATCGTACAAAGTGCGTTCTCTCCTCTTCTCCACTTCTACCCACCTTCCGAAAATGACTGGTGAGCGTAAGACTAATTCGCTCGGCTATAGACGCTTCGACATCCCTCGGCTCTCTGCTGCCTAGTCTGAGTACGACGTCGTACACTCTCCACGCCAGGGATGCGCCGGACTTGACGAGTTGTATACGAGCCATCGTAACGGGTTTCATGGGCGAAGCCGTGAGTCAGAACCTCGCGGTGTGCTGGAATCAAGCTAACGAGACGTAGATCCTTGCGACGAAGAAGTCTGGTCGGAGTGGGATAGAAGAGATAGAATTGTGGTGGAAGGCGAGAAAAGATAGTAAGCCTCACTCATCTCTATTTTGCCAATCATAACGAAATTGACAAGCGAGCAGAATCGCCTTTGTTCCTGCACATCGAGCAAGCGCAGCAGATGCCCAGCTCTGTACTCGCGGAACTCATGTACATCTTCACGTAAGTCTAATATTAGCTTTCAAAGTACCACGCTGAACAGTGCTCTTCATGAAATCAGATTGCATCCCAACCTCCCTGTTCGACTCCTCCTCTCTGTCCCCTCCACTGCGACGTTTTTGACATCGTGGACGACCATAGAGCCAAGCTCGATCGACATCTGTATTCTCCAGTCAGGTCGCACTCGGCGCCGAGCAGCGGGTGTCAACGCAATAACGAAAGTAAGCTAGTCTTTCACTTGCAAGCCGAATGGATAGCTGACAAGATGACAGGCCTCGGACAGCTCGGCGTTGAGATTGTCAGATGACCTAGCAGATGATCTGAGGGCCGAGGAAGAACTCTTAGGCGGTGGTGGACAAGCGGCATTGAAATCGCTCAAGGTGGGTATCGTCTGCATCCATGTTGTGCACCTCTGATCGCTCGCACAGTGGCTACTGTTGCATCATTCGATGAATTCGCCTTTGGCGCAGATACTCGACGATGCCGAGCCGAAACAGCTTCAACGGATACAGGCGCTCTCCGATGCGATGATGCAGTATCCTGACAACGACATTCCCGGTCGAGAGCACCTGCAACTGCAACCACAAGCGGATCTGGCTGCGGTAGGTCAACTCACACAAGCTTTCCGGATCGTGCTGACCTATAGTACTCAGACGCAGAACCCAGTCCCTCGGATATCTGTTCTTCATGCTCTCTCCAACTCGCGAAGCTTCGTCCCCGCTGCACCTATTCCCCCTGATGCGGAGGCAGAGGAAGCATCCGAGGATCAGCATTCAGCATCCCCTTCGCCTCGCAAGTCATCGCGTACGCCCTCCAAGCGCGATCATGCTGCGTTGTCCGACAAGATCCGATCAAAGGAATCACAGGGCGAGACTGCGGACAATACAAAACGGTCGAAGCTGCCGACTCCAGAAGACGCAGCGCAAGACCAGGTTGCAAGCAGTGACGACGAGTTGCGAGAACTGCAGATGCTCTTCGAGCTCTGGCGCGGGGCAGGGCGATCTGTGAATCTCTGGGACTGGCTCGAGGGATTCAGAGGAGCTATGACGATGCAGAAAGAGGATCAGAAGCAGGATCAGGACGATACTGTCGAAGGCGAGAAGTCGACTGCGTCCAACGGCGATGGCGGTGGCGCAGACGGAGCAGAAGAGTTGGAAGTGGACGGAGACGGGGACGGAAAGTCGTCGGCGCAAACGAAGGCGGACGAGAGAGTCACAGAGCAAGAAGAGGCGCGTCTGCATGCTGTCTTCATCCGGTTCTGCGAGGAGGCTCGGATCATGGGATTGGTCCGAGCGAGGGGCAAGGGACGGAGGGCTGACGATGTAGTCAAGGGTGTAGGGTTGGTTTGAACTAGCAATCATGTATGCAGACTGCATTTTGTATTATTCACTGTGCTATGTGTTGCGCAACCGCACGAGATCCGTCGGGGTTCTCGTCGCTCGTGATGATCGTTTAGTACCCACGATACCTTGTATGAATGGAAATACCCAGCTGGTCAACCTCCACTTCACGTGTCCACCGAACCACAGAGCCAGTCTCGAACTTATCGATATCGATATCTTCTTTCCTTCCCTTCTCGATCTCGCTCCCCAACTGGCACAATTATTCCGCTTAGAAAACGCACGAAAGCTTGAAACGATGGCAGCGACCTCCTCTGCGGTCCCCCATCTGGCGAGCGGGGGCCGGACGACTGAGTCGCTGCTGAAGGAGATCGGACGAGGTACGGCGGCTGAGGTGGGTCGGGTACAACTTTTTATCGGGTTTCAGGTATATCAGGATACTCAAGCAAGGCTGATCGGTGGTTTGTGATGTGCTATTGGGGTGTAGGCTGTAATGGCCGTTCGATATAGTAGTATGTCATCTTCCCTATCTTGTCGGCGTCTGAGCGGACGGACGGACGCGCTGTGATTGATGGACGGATAGAAGCGCAGATGAGCTGATCGTATCCTGTCTTGCTCCTCTCTTCCTTTCCCTTTCAATACGGCGCGATCACCCACTCTGGCTACGAACACGACTCCGACCACGACCTCACTCTCGACTACGTGTTACGTGTATGACCACTAAAACTCACAGCCGCCCCGCCCGGACCGACCTTTGTGCCTACCCTCGACGAGCTGATGCTGGACGGTAGACCCCATAGAGGTGGTTCGTCTTTGCAGCGCGGCGATCTGGTGGAGGTTGTTGGTCCTAGTGGATCAGGTATGTGTGTCTCCCAATTCGATTCCGCCCTCCCTCCATCCTATTTGCAGAGCTACATGAGCTCTCGTTGATCGATCGATTGGCGAAGTACAGTGGTCCAGCTGACTGCCTTCGGTCTAAGGCAAGACATCGCTCTTACTCTTCCTGATCTACACCACGATCCTCCCTTCCGCTCTTTCATCCACTTCTTCCGCTTCCTCGAGTGAAGTAGATCTAGGCGGCCGCTCAGCGCACGCAGCGCTAATCCAACCTCGCTCCCATCGCCCCGTCATACCCGCCTTATCCCGCGCCATACGGAATCACGTGTATGCCATTGCGCCGACCCTCACTTCATCCGAAGTCGACGAGATCATACGCGATAGTCTCTCCCGCCTGTCGGTGTACAGAGTGCGCAATTGGCGCGAAACGGCTCTAGCTCTCCGGGCTATCGGCAATCACATCCCTGCTCCCGGACGTGGAATCGAGCAGGATGAAATCAAGCACCGCAGCCGCAGTGTGGACCTCGTCGCTATTGATGGACTGGGCGACGCGTGGTATCCCCACAGATGGAGCGAGGAGCAGCGTGGAAAGCGCTCGTACCCCAACGGCGCTGCGAGTGTTGCTGGTGGAGCTGGTGGACCAGGTAGGGTCGTCAACCCCGAAGACGTGGGGATGAGGGAGATCATGGATGGGATTGGCAAGTTGCGCAAAGAGGCGGGGACCGTCGTGGTCGTCTCCATCCAGTCTTTGCGCGTGAGTGCGAGTATCCTCCTTCCCACTCATAATCATACTCAGACCACGCCCGAGCTGACACATTCATGTGATGAAAGTCATCGACAACCTCGGTCTTCCCTATCCCGCACCTACCCCATCCTTATCCAACACCATACAACCCCCGCCCATCAGACGATCCAAATACCAACAGCCTCCCCCCAGATACACCTACAGCCACAGGTACAGGGTACAGCCCTTCCCCCACATTCTGGCCTTTAACAGCGCAGATCGCTCTGGGTGGTCGAACGCGCGGACTCCAGTATCCCGGCGAAACCACCCTAGTCGATGCGTTAAGGGAGAAACGCAGAGGTGATTCCGCAGCTGGTCTCGGGGATGTGGCCGCGAGGTACGAAGGTGTGGTGAGAATGCCGGCGGCGCAGGATGTCGTTGGGACCCGTGGTGGTGGGCGTTTCAGGTTTAGGATAGGACAAGATGGCGTACAGGTCTGGAATGATGAATAGCGCGTTGCTATCGCGGTTGTCACGAGTTCACCCGCTCTAATGTGCCATTTCGCTCACTGTTGTACTCATATACACTATCATGCATGATTCCATAGTCTATGTGATAGAACCATACTACACGATCTTGCAGAGCCTGCGATACCGATGCTCGCGACAATCACTTCACGACGAGTGGAGTCACTGATCACCGCCCTGAGCCTCCTGCACAGCCTTTTTCACAGCCTGCACCGCATCGCCATGCACGCCCTTGCCAGCAGCCACGATGCCTTCGTTATCCTTCAATGTCCGTCCAACACCAAAGTCCAACGGCGCGCCATGCATGTCGGAGACGATACCGCCCGATTCGTGGATCAGGAGTGCGCCGGGGGCGTGATCCCATATTTTCTCATTGTACTCTTTCCCACCAGCGTATTTGGTCGGTATGCGCAGGCTAAAACGTTCGATCAGCTCCATGTATCACGATCATTCTAGCTGAGAATGGATGGATGTACGCACTAGACACCGCCCTCGCCGCGCGACAGACAAGCGTACTTCGCCTGACTGTCCATCCTCAGACTGGGCCTCTTCACACCCAATAGCTCGCCAATCTTCGCTTGGATAGAGTGCGCACTGTGTCCCGCTTCGACGGATTCGAGGAATGTGAGCGGGTTGGACGCTGGTGGGGTTGGCGGCAGGTGGAGTTTGGTGTATGTCTCCGATGTCAGTGGGCGCTGTTGGCAATGAATCAGCCTGTCAGTCGGGCTGATCATGCCGTACCAATTGTACAATGGCTTGGGGGCAATCACTCACGGAATAGCTGCCCTCTCCTCTGACGGCGACCATCAGGACACCTTTACCATTAGGTATGATCTCTTCGCCGATCTTTGCTGGCTCGGGACCCAAGTTGGGGCACCCAATCACGCCCAGCTCTACTTGCCCATCAACGATGAGGGCCAGGCAAACGGCGTATTGCTGATGGCGGATGAAGCCGGAAGTGCCGTCGACTAGAGTATGTAGTATCAGTACCTGCTTTCTCATGTTGAAGCCCGCTTCGCAGGATACATACCAGGGTCCTGAAAGACAACATTAGTATCCTGTCATCAATCTCAGTCACAGAATGGAGCTCACGATAGTCCAGAACCTCCCTGAGGGTCCGCCCTCAGCCGAGCCAGCATCAATAGCGTCCAACACTCTACTCAACAATCATGATCAGCACCTTTCTTCCTCCATTCTGAGGTGCAGAACAGACACGACGCACTCTTTCTCGCCGTAAGTACTGTCCTTACCCCATCCTTCCTCCCGCTCAAAACCCTCGTTGACGAGCTTGATCACTTTCTCCCGCAGCGGTTCGTTGGCGCGCAGTTCCCCGGTGTCCTCTTCGCCAATAATTGGGTCCGAGGGGAAATGGTGTTGCAGGTGAAGGGAGATGAGCGACTGGGCTGACAGGTCGGCGACTGAGTGAGTTGTCAGTACCTCCTCTTATTCGTGGTAGCATTATGCTGTTGTCTTCGTGCAGATGGTGAGAGGCCTTTGCATGAGATCATCGGCGAAACCCCACTTACCGGTCACGGGCGACTTGTCCTTCTTGATGAGCGTATCATCCGTGACCAGTGTATCCTGGACATTCTTCGTTCTACACTCGGCAAGCAAGTTTCGTCAGCTCTAACTCCGTACTCAGCTCGTGGCACCAGAGGACATCGCTCACAAGTAGCACGCTCTGAGAACGGAAAGGATTCCAACTTCCGCCTCCTTGACGAGCCGAGTGAACGGGAGGGGTGCAGACGTGGACATGGCGCTGATGCTGGAGAGTGAAGTACGGTGGAAGCTGTTCAGAGTGACTTTTGTATAAGTGGTGGCGAACAGCACGCTTGCGAATTTCGGTATAGAATTGGCACGCGAGTATCTGAGCGTCAATAACATATATCAAAGAGAGGTTTGAGTCAACGAAGAAGGGGGTGGTTGAAAATGACAAACGGCTCGAAGAGGATCTGGAATAGTTTGATCTGTAATGGCGTCATCACTTTTCTTCCGCAAACAACGTTGGTACAGTACGCGGTGCCTGAATCCGAATGTCAACGAGGACGCTGGCGAAGCTGAAAGTTGAGGCTGAAGCACTTCGACCGCCTTCAGCACTTCAGCATTTGGTCTCTGAGTATATATCCTCGCGTCGACTGTTATCTTTCCGCACAACACTCGAACGCCACGATGGACCTCGTCTGGCCGCCTCCGCCCCCACCAGCAGACCAGCCTCCACCCACGTCTCTCCCTCTACCCCATTCAGAGGCGTACGAAGGTGAACCGCGGGAATATGCGCGGGCGCTGATGCAGCGCAAGGACGAGATTGAGAAAGAGATCGTGAGTCCATCTCCAACCTGTCACTGCGCGCAACACGGATTGAAACTGATCATCCGTGTTCCTTGTTCGTAGGAAGCGCTGAAGGATGTACTTGCTTCTGTAAGCTAAATTCCTGAACCTGATCGTACTCGGAGCTAGCTGATGGACTGATTCACTGATGCACTGATGCGCAGCACGGCGCGACCGGCTCGACATCGCTAATAGATCCAGAAGGATATCCGCGGGGCGATATCGACATCGTGCGTATCCATCCAAGCATCCTTCCCGTCTTCCTTCCTGTCTACCATCTTTGCTCTTCGCTCCTGAGATTGAGAAAGTATTGCACCTAGCGCCTATACTGAAGAATGACTGGACAGTACGCGATACGACACGCGCGCTCGGCTCTGGTTCGACTACAGAATGATCGGACGACAGTCACCAACCGGCTGTCGATCGCTCTCCAGGACGCATTTGCCGTTGGCTCCGCCTCCAGCTCCAGCTCTAATGCAAATCAGGTCAACGGCGAGACCCCAACGGCCACAAGTCAAGTCAATGGGCACGCTACGTCGACTAGCCAGGTTTGGCCGGATAGACCGATCGCTCGTGTCAATTCGGTCGCTCCGTCTAGTCCCGCCGCTGAATCGGTGAGCTACTCTTCGCACTACTTATATATTGCTGTTGCTGATCAACGTCGGATATAGGGCCTACAAAGAAACGATATGATCTATTCGTTTGGTGGCGTTACGGTGTCGTCGTCTGGGGGATTGCAAGCTATCGGTGCACTTGTAGCGCAATCAGAAGGGGTGAGTCAGAATGATGACAACCTGCTATCTATCTTGCCGCTGATATGTACTTCACTATGCAGGCCTCACTGCAGCTCCTCGTCATGCGAGGTGACCAACGAGCCGAGCCCAGCTTGACACCGCGGAATGGATGGGGCGGACGTGGGTCTCTCGGATGTCATATATTGCCTGTATAATACTTTGATCTGGATGATGTTGCATATGTATCGCATGCTCTATACCTGTTGGCCGTGGTGCTAAGATAGCCAACACTCGCTGGAGGGCGTTTCACGACTGCTCTACACCGCCCTCTTGGTCTCGCCGACCGGAGCGACGATTTCTGCGACTGGTTTTTGCTCAACAACATATCCGACAGTCTCGTACTTCTGCGCTGGGACCGCTTGAGCCTGGACCGCGCTCGCCCGCTCCCTCTCGACTCTGCTGACGACGTCGCCGACGCGTAATCCGGTGCTCTTCTCAACAGTATCGACGGCCTTATGGGACCACTCGCGGGCGTCCTGGCCCGCATCCTGGATGCGGTTCAATAAGAGGCCAGAGTGCGCGACGGCGGTGTCGAGATAGTAGTCGTGTTTCTGGGCGAAAGCGGGGAAGTGCTTGTCCTCCACTTGGGAGAGGTACGATCGGACATTGTGCGATGTCTTGGGGAGGAAATAGGGGGCTGCGAGGAGGGTGAATAAGGGAGGCGCGATGAAGCGGATAGGCAGAGAGCGGGTGCGTGTGAGGACGGATCCGGATAAGCCAGCGATCAGGACGTAGATCAGTCCTGGAGTCAGCGACTCGTCGGGCGGGAGCACGGATTTCACCTCGCCTACAAGTGCGATATATCCACACAGAGTGATTAGTATCCCTCACAGAGCAAGGCGTCATGCCAGGGGACGAACTCACGCTCGACCCGTCGCTCAAATCCGATCCACCGACTGACACCTGTCTGCACATACCCTTTGGCCTCGCCTGCCAGACCTGATACTGCCTCTCGTGCTTGAGCGATATGCGGGACGAGAGGGTTTCCGACCTCGACCAAAGTCACGGGTTGCTCTTCGGAGGGGTAGATAGCGAGCTGTCCAGGAACATTATGGTCAGCCGACCTGGCGCTGCAAGTCATCAAATAAGCGTGGACCTACCTTGTCACCAGAGTATGCCCGTCCAGGTCGGACAGGTCGAGAGGTCGTGCCTGCCCCTTCATCAGCAGCCAAGCTCGCCGAGGTGAGGTAGAGCGACGAGGCGAAGATGGTCGCTGGAGCGAGAGGAGAGCGGAGGATGCGCTGAGACACATTGGGCATCAGCTATGCCAGTCGTCCGAACGTGAAGGTAGCTGACTCACGCCGGTGAAAGAGGCCATTTTGGTGCTGCCGGGTATATAGAAGTGGGCGATAATCCAAGCAGACGAGCGTTTCTATCACTATGACATACACTTTGTCTCGTTCATGTTCACTGTGCATGTCATGTCATTCACAGTGCTCCAGTGACTGACAGCAACCGTTGCCCCGGCTCTCGGCGATATCTCCTCTATCTGCACCGTACAGCGGGAATAACCGCGATGTGGCACGTTTATTGCTCCATCTGCCACGTGGCTTTCGCTGCTCGGTTCCTAACTGTCGCGTCTCTGATGGTTCCTGATTGAGAAGGTAAGTTGTTGTGTGTGATGCGTGATGTGTGATGTGTGGTTTGATGATCATTTTTGGGTTACTGACCATTCCGACCCATCCATCTACATTCAACAACATCCCATCGCACCGCACAAGCTGTCGTCGATGGAAGGTTGGCACTGTATATAAGCTCGTTTTTTGACTCTGCATACACCAGAGCCGGAGAAACAACAAATACCAGTCTTGTCAAACCCAGCGACTCCCGCGCCTTTTGATCGTTATCGACCCGCACATCGTTTGCCTGGCCCAGCCATATGTCGCACTCGACTCAAGCGTCGATCAACACGCACCCGCGATCAGCCTCGCCCGTGCGAATCAACCACCATCGACCGCGACGCAGCTCCTCGCCTACATTCAGGGAGCAAGCCGCAAACGTTAATTTTGACTTGAAGCTCCCCCTCGCACCCTCCTCGAGAACAGGCTATACTCGCGCATTGACTGGAGATAGAATCAACAAATTTCGACACACTATAGGCAGAATGGCAAGCACAAGAAGAGCTAATCGGTATTTGCTCGGGGCGTTGCTCACTATCGGGGCGTTCATCCTCTACCAAAGTCTAGGAGGCGGAGGCAAGGTGGATGAACTCGAGGAATGGACAGCACACGAAGCACGGGAGCTCACCGGTGGTATCAATGTGAGTCTAAGTCGAGCGTGTCTGCAACACGTCATGGCGTCTCCAAGTCTGACGAACCTCTCCACTCATACAGGTGCACAGCGCAGAGGTAGACTCGTCCGCCTTTGTCAAGATCGACGAAGGGTCGATGCCGGAGACGGTGTTTGTGAAGGGCGTAGCTGGGATAAGTGAGTGACTCGGCCTTGCAGAGCTAGGCAAGTATGCTGACCGTGATCGTATCACTTCTCTGCCTCATTCTGTCTGCTCTCCTCGTACTCTCCCACCACCGCTATGTCAAATGTACAATTCTCCATCACCTCGAACCCGATGCCGTCCCAACACAGCCTACTTCCAAAACCTCTACCTGGTCAACGGGACGTGGATAGCGTACACCTCGGACCCAATTTCGATACCTGAACCGGGGTGGATCATGTCCGCCGCGCCGCAAGATGACGGAAACACGTTCAAGCCCGCTGGGGAGGACCGGTGGCGCGTCGTTGTCAAGGGTACGGAGAATGTGGAAGCGCTGTTCGGGAGCGTGGCTTTGCGTAAAGGCGGTATCTCCGTGAGTCTTGTCGGTCCTCGACTTGGATCGAAGACTCCTAGCTTGGCCTTGATGGCTGATTGCGCCTCGTAGATGTTCTTCAATGATACCCAGGGCAAGAAGAACGTCTCATTCCTGAAACACTACTTCCACTGTAAGTGCACAGCGTCGTATTAAAGGTCCTATCACCCCACTCACACACTACGTCCCAATAGTCATCGGCGAAGTCTTCTTGGGCGGTTGGAGAGTTCTCGCTTCAGCGGGCGAACACAGTATACCCACGAGGCTGATGTACCGTACCACTCCCGATGATTGGGTGAGTGGACTGCCTCAAAGTGCTTGATCGAGGCTGATGACAGTTCCTCCTCTCTTACCACGATCGCAGAGAGATCGAGCTGGTACGTGTCGTCTATGCATCTAGTTGCGCTGGGGTTTGACCAAGCTGACAGCATTGTTACCCGCTCAGGTCTCACAACATGGTTCCAGCAGTCCATCATGCCCAACACCGCCATTGAGGAATCACCTATATGGGAAGATCGCGCCAAGAGTCAGATGTCATACGTCTTCGACAAAATCACTATCAGTGACGTGAGTGAAGTGAAACCCAAGTGAAACTTAGCGCTGACGTTCGTCTACCGTGGATAGCGCTGGACAGCACACCGAAAGGGCATTAATCCATGGCGATTCAACAAGATGACCGGGGACTTGACGTTGTTGGAAGTGGAGAAAAACTGGATGGACCCCTTACGACTAGTGATGAAATCGCTCGTCCAGACAAAAGGTTGCTCGGTTTATCGCAAGAACCCCCAGGTCCCCGTCGTCCTCTACATCAATAGACAGTTGACCGGGCGACGGCTGTTGGCGGCCGACGCGGACAGTCTCAGTGCGGAGATGCAGAAGCTGGACGAGGAGGGAGTCATCGAGTGGGTCGATGCGCAGATGGAGAAGAAGTCGAGGATCGATCAGGTGAGTCAAGTTTCTCCTAGCATCATGCAGACCGATCACCTGCGTCGGACATCATGATGACAGCGGGACACTGACTACTATGGTCCTTCGTCTTTTCAGTTCTGCATGGCCCTGCGCGCGGACGTGAGTGCTCTCTCGATATCTCGACGATCATCTTATCATCGTTCCAATGCTGACGTTCTGTCCGATAGATCATCATGGGAGTACACGGGAATGGACTCAGTCACGCCCTGTGGATGAAACCAGGTAGTGCGGTGTTAGAGGTACATCCATCATCATCACCACTATACCTAGAGAACGAAAGCTGACACGCCAGGTCGGTATAGTTCATGATGCCAGGCGGATTTGCCAAAGATTACGCTATGATAGCCGAATTGATGAGCCACGATTACTACTCGATCCACAAAGACTCTGTTTTCACAAGTGACAAGTGGGTATTGCTCACTATCCCCTGCGCTCGTAACAGTAAAGCAGGATATGCTCGTGTGCTATGTGCTGATACTAATGCAATCTCGCAGATGGCTCAAGGAGGACGGGTGGGGTATAGGCGCAGTCGACGGATTCCACGGGGACTCCATTCCCGTAAGTGACGGATCTCTCGCTGTCCCTTCCCTTGTTCCCATTCCTCGTTGGTATATACGAGCATTGAGGACTCGCGTACTGACGCTATCGTCAATTTCCCATCTCTGTTCTTGCTCTTCGACCCATAATAGCTCGACGCGAAATTCATCTCGGGTCTCATAAGGACCATCGCAGCCGAGAAGAAGGGCATGGTCGAGCCTTGATCCGCTCTCTACTGTTACATCAGACGGCGAATAGCCGAAAGACGGGCCATGGTGGGACGAGGTACGAGGTTGTCTTGGGTAAACTGGGAAATGGGAAATGGGGTGGGAATCGCGCATCTCATTTGAACAGACTGTCTTCTCATCACGTTAGAATTATATACTAGGGCGATTAGGGCGAAATGCATTTTCCGGATTATTGCTTGGCCAAACGGCGCACAAGAACGAGAACAGCGCAGTGACTCTCGTGAATGCCACGCGGCCTCTCCTCGCGCTGCAATTGGTCTCAATATCGATGTACTGTTTGCATGATAGGTCTATCTCTCGTATATGAGACCCCTAGCACTTGTATCTCTCATGAGAATTGCTTCTGCCTCTTGCTGCTTCTTCTCCCACTCGCCTTGCTTCACTCATCAGTCTGCACTGATAGCAACCTCGCACCCTCCTGACTCCCGACCTAGGCTCAACATGTATGTAGCCTATCGCGTGTATATCAACTTGATAGAAACGGAACCGAAATGTAAATGAAAACAGTAAGAGAAACTGAAAGCCCAAAAGATCATGTATGTTATTGGGGGTGGTCGAGGTTTGAAATGCAGTAAGGAAAAGGGGGGTAATGGGTGGTAATGAGTTAATGGGATTATAAAGCAATGTCCGTGTATTGATTGCTTGGTCGTAAGTGTTCGTATAAATGTCGTGATGTCGTTTGTGTTCGTATGCCAGCCGCCGTCGGGTTCTACCCTTGCTACGGGAGTCGGGATTCGGGCTTCTGGCCTCTATTCGTCGCTGCTGCTAGCGCTTCTTCTTCCTCGGCCGGTATGGCCATTCGCGTGAATGATGGCTCATCCCGCCTACGCCTTGTTGTCCGCCTCCTCCTCCTCGATCCTGCCTACGCCCATCACCGATTCTTTCCGCTTATGTCCTCTGCCACTAGCACTCCCACTCAGAGGCGCAGCAGCGCTCGCAGGCGCACTCTGCCTCCTCTTCTTTTTCTTCGGTTCGCCTTTTGCTTCAATACTGCTCGTGCCATCAGCTCCAGCGTTGATTGGTCGACCTCGATTGCTGCCCGATGGCGGCATCAAGGCTGGGATCGAAGATGCTTTGCCCATGAATGCTATGCCGAGTCGTTGTAATGGGTCTTCGGAGTTGAACTTGGCAGGGAGGAAAACGATGGGAAGGCGAGTCTGGCACGGCAGGTGGAAACCCTAGAAAAAGGAGCTTTAGCATCGCAATCGATCATCAAGTTCCTTAACTCACCACCCCCTCCGCATGTAATCCTTGGACCATGTTGACATAATCCGCAATCTCTGGTCCGGTATGCTTGCACAACACCATCCCCATTGTGATAGGCACGAGGCCTTCACGGGCCAAATGTGAGACGGGAATCATCGAACTGGTGCAGCTTTCGACGGATGTGGGCAATAGGGGGTATGTGAGAGTTTCGGGCCACAGGTTTGATTGCCTTTGGATGCAAAGCGTCAGCCATCTAGAGTCTACATCACACATCCCAGCAGGTTGTCTCAACTCACCAGAGATGACCGGTGTTCTCCTCGCCAACAATCATAACTGGGAACTTGCCGCCGCCTCGACCACGCACTTCCAAATCGCCCTGCCATACTCCTAACTTCCCTTTCTGCAAGTCCTGGAAAGCAGGGCTGAAGAACATGCACATCGGAGGTGGAGGGATAAAGGCATTATCAGGCATGCTTAATGACGTGGGTCGGGTTTTGTGATGAGCAGTGGCATTCTTTGTGGGAGACATGCTGAGAGGGACAATTGGTAGTAGAGCATGCAAGCCAGTCGTAGATCCAGCGGAAACAAACGGTGAGGCCATGGACACGGGGGAGAAACCTGAGAGAGCTGCCTTCCCACCCGAGCGATTTGGCGGCGAGTTCATGCCATCCGTCTCTGGCGTTGGAAGCTGATATGTCGAGTTGGATCTGCTCGATGTTTGCGTGCTGGTCTCCTGCTTGAGTTCTAGAGCTTGGTCCGCCAAGTTGGCCGCGATCTGCGCTCGCTCCAGCTCCTCTTTGCGCTCTTCCATGGTCGCAAGGATCTCGTCAATGCCTCTGATTTGTTGGTGGTCCTCGCCGAAGTCGGTCTTCACCAGAGACATGCGGCGCAAGTCAGACGCGGACGCCTCAAAAGTGCTGCTGAGACCTTTTCCTGTGGAGTTTGGCAACAAATTTGACCATCCGCTAGGCGTAAGGTTGATCCATTGCGCAGGGTCACTTTCGCGCTGCGGCGTCGATGGGCCAAAGTGCTGGGCACCAAACGCATCAACTGGTGCTGGAGGAGCGCTAGCAGGAGCAACCGCATTGACTGGGGCCAGACCCGCAGCATATGCGCCAAGCAAGCCGGAAAAGATTGCAGCCTCCCAGTGCCGCACGCTGAGATTGTAAACTTGCTGCAACGCCATGGCAGCCTCCGCTGTTGGTGCAGGAATTCGGGCGCCAGGACCGGGATCTGTAGGCATGGAGATGGCAATGATGACACTGGGCCAAAGGCATTGTGCGGTGACCTGTACGATTGATTGTTTTCAGCAATAGCTCTGTTACTACTCCTTAGGACGACTCACGGCGTCTCCACCACCCCGCCTCCACACCTCCTGCAATATTCTAGCTACGGTCACTCCACCG
This sequence comes from Cryptococcus sp. GC_Crypt_5, assembly GCA_026538355.1. Taxonomy (NCBI): domain Eukaryota; kingdom Fungi; phylum Basidiomycota; class Tremellomycetes; order Tremellales; family Cryptococcaceae; genus Cryptococcus; species Cryptococcus sp. GC_Crypt_5. Next base: position 180,166 of record JALPBZ010000011.1, read on the forward strand.
ATGCCGTCTACTTCAATCACGCTAGCTAAAGCTGTTCTCCAGGCGAGATCGGATCCGAATTGCGCCATTCTCGTTGGCCAGTTGGGCACTTGCGGAATGCCTTGTAAGAAAGGGAACATCGGAGCGTTTGAAGCTTGAGGGGGTGGGTTGTCGGATAGAGGGTCTGAATGTGCTCTCCCCATCGGTGCCGAATTCGAAGCGTTGACGGGTTCAGCAGTGACGAGATTGGATGATCCCTGCTTGTTGGGAGACGGTTTGTACTCGCTGTCCAGGTTGATCAGTGCGTCCCAAGCACCTGTCCCTGGTGTCCATCCTGTACCGCTCGACTCCCCCATCCCCGAGTAGTTGTCGAAAGCAGAGGAGAAGTCGAAACCGCTAAAGTTGGGCGTGGGAGGCATGGTTCCGAATGTGTACTCGTTGCTGCTGCTACCGTTGACCGCTGGGGGCTCAGCGGGCGGGAATGATGACCTGCGCCGTGTCAACGCTGTTCGTAGTGTGTTGACTTGTGGTGGCACGGCGGGGAAGAAGGGAGGTTGGGTGACGGGCGAGTATGATAAGTTGGCAGTGACGGGAGGTTGCGCGAGGGGGTGAGAGCTGGAAGAGCTTGTCGCTGTTGCGGCTAGTGCAACTGGAGGAAATTGGTTGTTGATGTTTGTTTTGCGAGGTGAGTGAGAGGCGGACGTCTTCCTCGACGGAGTGCGAGATTTTGGTAGCTGATGTTTCGAGGTGGAGAAAGGAGGAAGAGAAGTTGAGACGAGACAATGGTGAGGTTGTTTCACGTCAGCGCTTTGACCATGTGATGGAAAAGGTGTTTCTTTGCCAGATGTAGCAGGGGTGACGGAAATGATCAAGGCGAAAAGAGGGAGTGAGGTATATGGCAATTGTTAGGAATGTCGAGGTGATTGATGGGTTGTGTTAGGGTGGGGACAGGAAGATGACAATGACAGTGACAATAGCCGCGTGTCAAAGGGAGGTGGGGAGATGGTGATGGCGATTGTGTGATGGGGGATTGCAGGGATGACAATTGATTTGCGCCAAGCGCAATTCAACGGGAGGTGATGGGAGTGAGACAGAGATAGCGGCAAGGCGTGAGTGCGTGAGTGCGGGGTCTGGGAAGGATATGATTGAGAGGTTTGATGGTGGGAGGAACCGTTGTGCGGGAATCAAGGCAATGGCAGAGGCCATCTGCCAGACCTTGTTTTGATTGAAACGAGGGAGGCAGATGCAGGGGCACGACGAAGAGGAGAGAGCAGGGGACGATAGGAGCCTAAAGCAGGCAGGAATGCGCCAGAGCAGAACTTACGTCTTTGCCGGTGTTGTCTAGGCCATGGCCACCAGTACCGGTACCGCTATGGCTGTTGCTGACGTTGTTGTTGACGGACGCATTGTGAATGCTGCGATGCGTTTCATGGTCCGAAGTGACTTTGTGGTCGATGCTGTTCCCGCCGGTCGGCATCGACAGTGACATAATAACAATGGTACGCCCTTATGTCGAGGGCTAAGGAAGATCCTTTCCTGTCCTTTGCGTTCCGGCTTTTCGAGAGCTGGACGACCTGTCCGGTAGTAAACGATGCTAGCACTTGCACTAGCAGGAATCAAGGAGAAGCGAGGGCGGGATGTGCATGTGCTTCTGCCGACATGCGATGGGATGGTCTTGATGTTTGGTGCTTAATCAAGAATCAAGGATCAAGGAGAGTGATGTTTTGTCAAGCTCAATTGGCGGTACTATCTGCTACTTGCTCGGACCGGGTGGCAAGGGCTGCTGCACGTTGATTAATCGAGAGAGAGATAGGGATGCGGGATGCGATGGGATAGCTGGACGAGGGGGTGAGGGGTGAGCTACAAGAGCCGCGAGGTCACGTTGTTACCGAGTGCCAGGAGTACTGCATACTACTGTCTCTAATTGCTGCAGAGGAGGTACGGGGTGTTTCCGTAGTCTCAGCAGTCTCAAGTGGTCTCTGTTGCCATGCTGTCCCATGCGGGTTTCCGTAATCCTTTGTTCCTGAACAAGGTGTTATGTCAGACCTCCACCAGCGCACTACTGGAAACAGTTATTCCCGCTGAGAGCGTCGTACTGCGTACAGCGCACAGCGTGCAGCGGTATAGAGATGCGCGGCGGTATAGTGCCCCGGCATTTGACCTGGACGAAATAGTGCAGGCGTGACTGTTTCGTCGGTTAACACTAGTAGCGCTGGTCGGTGACTGGCAGGGACAGGGGATGAACCGTAGCGGTGTACAGTATGCATACTCCCTGCTGCGCGCTATAACCGGGGCTGTCCATGCTGTACTCTTCTACTCGTCTACTTTGTATGCTCGGTGTGCAGATAACGAGAGAGGTGCATCGCCAGGACCAGAATAACTGGGTAGCTGGCGAGGACGTGGACAGCTGGGCCCGTACGCAATACAAATACCGGGATATCTCGCAGTAGGTGTATCAGGGGGGAGTCACAGCGTCCAAACAAGCATACATAGATGAGCTGAGCTGGAAACGAACGCGTGATTTTGATCTTCAGGCGCACCCCCTGGAATCGGCCTTGTCGGAGGCCTTTGAGGTGCATTGGGGTAAGAGCCAAGGAAGTGTTTGAGTTGTTTGCAGGAATGACGTTGTTGTTGAGACACCCTTAAATAAAGACAACTGCTGACCCTGTCGTGCCTGTCGAGGCGGAAATGGGTGACATTGATGGCTTTTGAGGCTTTTTCGTAGAGCAATGCCAGCAATGCTAGCAATCCTAAGAGATGTTCTGGACCGCGACCGGGACTGTGTTCTGGTTCCTAGTAGTCCTACTACCACCAGTAATGCTACAAGCGTACGTCTTCGTTGTCTGGCTGAAGTACTTTAGTGCGAGTCGTACCTCCTGTGCAGGGGATTTTGCGAGTTTCACGGGCGCCCGCTATACCTTACCATGCGAGCGACGAGTGGCGAGTGGCGAGATTCCGGAACAACGGTCCCTGCTTATTTTCCCATGATTCTCTTGGCCGCAGCTCAACGTTCAAGGGCCTCTTGGCCAAGCTTTCCAAGCCAAGCCAACCAGATATCTTGCCGACGACCACGCGAGTCTGTCAGCCTTCGCCTTCGTAAACCTCGATCGTGTATAGCTCAAGAATAACGTCACTGCTCGCCGGTGAAAGTGGCCGGTGGCCGGTAACAGATAAGATGCACTTCTACAGAAGCACGTACGTACGCACGTACTTGAGTGAGGCACCATCAGTGCATTTCGATCATCGCTTTCCTTCCTGTATAGGAAGGGGACATGCAGTGTTGCGCCACCACTTATATAAAAGTACAGAGCGAGTCTTGCTTTAGGAGGACGTTGGACGTTCTCGGGATCGAACAGTATTGAGCCAAAACCAGCAGACTTTCACTTGCGTTACCTTCCGGGGATGGACTCTGTCTCACACATAAACAATACTTGATCCGGTCATCACCGATCGTAATCATTTCTAGCCTTGGTACCGCTTGCGATACTTGGCCTTTCAATTACTTCCATCGTCATCGCTACCAATGCCAGCTCGCAGTAGAAAGCTCGAGCGTTTCTTGCCCCTTGGTACAATCGTATGCTTATGCAGTCGGTGGTAGACGGGGCGCTTGAATAACTGCACAGGCTGTACTCTGCGGAATGAGCTTGGCGCTTCGGGACAGTGCTATCAAGGCTGATGATCAGACGATGCCTACTTGCGACTTTGATTGATCGCCGTTACTGCCACTTTCACTTTGTCATTTGGCCTTTCTGAAAGTGAGAGATAGTCATCATCACTGGACACTAAGCACCGAACACACTGAACACTGGATAGACTACCGCAGGGTCATCCGGAGACGGACTGGCACACTCCCATCTTTGATCGCAACTTCTCGACACTACTGATCTGGTCCGGACACCCCCTTGACGAACACACTGAGCTGCGCTACGCCGTTCCCTCTTCGCCACATAATGACTATGTCATTGCGCTGACACCACTTAGATGACTCGCGGTCCCCTGTGAAATCACACTGACATTGGTCGAGCACAATACACCACCGCAAACTAGATTCAATGTCATCTGTGCATATGCTCCTGTACAAGTGGATTAGATGCAAGGCGAGATAAGGGGTGTGAGAAAGGCAATTCGACGGCCGACGGCACTACCGATCCCAATGGAGAATGTGTAAAACTGCTGGCTAAACGAAAGAGTGGAAACTACTGAACAACTATCCACTGATTGATTACCGGGCAGAGGCCATGGCCTTTTGCATGGCACGCTTGACGCCGAGCTGAGCCTTCTTGAGCTGGTCGGCGGTGGCGTCCTCCTGCTCGAGCTGCTCGAGCGCCTTGGCAATCTCGGACTCGACGTTGGCGCGTGCTCCACGCTTGATCTTGGCGGCGAGCTCGGGGGCGGAGATGGATTGCTCGCAGGTGTGGAGGTAGGCCTCGAGGTCGGACTTGGCCTCGTGACGAGCAGAGAAGTCCTTGTCGGCGTTCTTGAACTGCTCGGCGTCCTTGATCATCGCCTGGATCTCGTCGGAAGAAAGACGGCCGACAGAGTTCTGGATGGTGATCTGAGCCTTGCGGCCGGAAGCACGGTCCTGAGCAGAGACCTTGAGGAGACCGTTGGCGTCAACCTCGAATGTGCAGACAAGCTCGGCTTGGCCACGGGGCATGGGGGGGATACCAGAAAGCTCGAACTCTCCGAGCAATCGGTTGTCCTTGCATTGGGTTCGCTCACCCTCGTAGACGGGGAACATGACGGTGGTCTGGTTGTCCTCGACGGTGGTGAAGACACGAGACTTGTTGGAGGGGATAGGGGTGTTACGGGGGAGAACAACACCGAAGATGTCGCCTTGCATGGCAACACCGAGGGAGAGAGGAGCGACATCGAGGAGCAAGAGGTCGGCGGTCTTGTCAGAGGTCTGACCAGTAAGGACGGCGGCCTGGACGGCGGCACCGTAGGCAACGGCCTCGTCGGGGTTGATAGACTTGTTCAACTGACGGCCACCGAAGTACTCGGAAACGAGAGACTGGATCTTGGGGATACGGGTAGATCCACCAACGAGGACGATGTCGTCGACCTTGCCGGCGGGGATCTTCGAGTCCTTGAGGACCTTCTCGACGGGGTCAATGGTGGACTTGAAGGCAACAGCGTTGATCTCCTCGAACCTGGCACGGGTGATGTTGGCGGAGAAGTCGGTACCGGAGTAGAGGGAGTCGACCTCGACGGTGGTCTGGGTGACGGAAGAAAGGGTTCGCTTGGCACGCTCACAAGCGGATCTCAGACGACGGATGGCACGGGGGTCGTCGGAGATGTCGTGCTTGCTCTTACGCTTGAACTCGGCCTTGAAGTGCTCAAGGAGGGTGTTGTCGAAGTCCTCACCACCGAGATGGGTGTCACCAGCGGTGGCC